>QTSX02001198.1:0-15614 GCA_014839935.2 Entomophthora muscae | reverse complement strand
ATGTAAACTCAAATATTAATTGCAGGAACTGTAATCCAAATTCAATGTACAGTAAGAAACTAGTCCAAATCAGTCCAAATCAAGAAGCTCCACTCTGGATAAAATCAAATGAAAAATTCAATCTCAATAACCATGTTTAGACATGAAATTAATTGAAATTTAAAATTGTCTAAGCTGAAAATGATGCATTATTCTGCACTCCAAATCTATAATATAGCAACCACACAACCATATAATGATATATGAGCTACTTCCTGATGATGCAGAAATTTTTAAAAGTTTTTTGGCCCCCAGTGTAAAAGGGGCCAACAATACTTCTTTTCAATGAAAAAGGAGAGGTGGGAAAATACTTCAAAGTGAAACATCACTGGATTACTACACTATGTGTTAATGGATTGCTATTAAGGATGCTTGATTACAGCAGATTTTAGAAAATGCTAATAATAAAGTAGAATTATATATTAGCATTTTCTAAAATCTGCTGTAATTAAGCATCTAAATTTTATTTGTCCTAGAATGGAATAGGGTGATTTTTGAGAATGCATGTGCTTCCCAAAAGAATTAGCACAAATCCACTCTAGATCCTTTAGCATCCTTTTTGAGACACCCATAAATTATATTTATTTCAAATTCACCTCATTTTTGATTTGAATTTTGGTTCTTGGATTTGAAAATCCTGTAATTTCATATTTCTTAAGGTTTACATGACGTCTATGGTTTGTTTGAGTTACAGGAAATCTCAAATCATACATTCAAATCCCGCATTTCTGATTCATGTATCCCGCATTTGTTTGCTGAGTTTTGTCTTTTGTTAGTTGAGTTATCTGCTCAAGGGATTAAAAATTTGCCAATTTAAATAAATCAAATAAAGTCAAATTAAATGGTTGATTTTATTAAATATTTTATTTTTCACTCAGCTGAGTTGCCCGCAAAAGTGATTCAAAATTTGGACCAAGGATTTGACAATCCTGCATTTTTACGTGCAGGTTCTGTTTTTCAGTACTTAAATCCATTTACAAAAAGTTGTAGTAAAACTTAGCAAATTTAGCTCTTTCACCCTTATTTTATCTATTTTTTATTAACTAAGCCTGTCTAAAAATATTACAACTGAGTTCAGGAGCTCAAGTTACATTACCTCTCTTTTTTAAGAAAGATTAGATAAAAATTAATTTTTTTGAAAAATAATCATTTGCAAGCCTGCTTATTCTTTGACGCAAATTTCTAATTTTTACTTGCTATTACTAAATTCTCTTACTTTTTATTATCGACAGTTATATTTTTTATTTCCATGCTTGAGTTTAAAGATGGGGGAGTTATTCCTCTGAAGGATATATATTTTGTTTATAATGGATTTCATCACACAGTTTCTTGTGATGCATTATTTGTATTAGAGTTAAATTGCTTTCAAAACTGTAGCAGTATTTTCTATGATTTAAAAAATTATTTTGAAGATTTACTTGATAAGTTCTATCATTCAATTGGTTTAGAGGTATGGCATGCCATTTTGAAAACAGCATCTCAAAAAACGTCATCTTGATTTTTAGCTATTTCAATTTTATAGTAAAAACACCATTTTGATTTATGGCATTTTGACTAAGGAAAAACGGTTTTAAAATTATATATTTTTTGAACTGCAAAAATAACCCAAAAATTATCAAAAAAAATTCAAAAACATTTCTAGGCTTAAAAAACCCTCAGAATTTTAATTCTGCAATAAAAAATGGGGTTAGTTAGTAGCAACAAGGTTGCATAAAGCCCAAAAGTTAAAATAATCCCCAAAACAGCTATTTTCATCTATTTTAACTATAAACTATACTTTAAAATAAACATAAAATTGTATTGAATACCAAAAAAAGTCAAAGAATGGTAAAATCAAAGGAAATAAGAGAGAAAATAAAGAATTGTTTATTACAAATAGGCTCAAACATTAGTGGAAAGAGCAACTGAGATGGCTTGAAGATGCTCAAGCTTGCTATCCTTGGGATACTAGGCAAGGACCAAATTGCTGATTTCAGTATACTTTTTCACTACTTTGGTCTGCTTGTGGGATCACCCTTGGTCTTCATGCCAGTCTTAAAAAGGCAGGCAGAGATAGCCTGCTAGGTTTTGAGGTGGACCATGATCTTATTGAATTTGGGCTTATGAACCCAGACTCTTGTTGCAAATTGACTATGCCACCCTTCAAGGGAAGAGGTGATCTTGATGAGGCCGTCTTTGACCTGCTTGAAACAGTTCCAGGTGATTGAGTCACCGCCTTTTCTAATGTGGCATGCTCCCTGAAACACTCCAACCCATTGAGTTTCAAAATACTCAATAAAGGGCGCAATGGCTGCCTGGTTGGCCTGGATATAAGGATGGCGGAGGAGGGCGTCGTAGAAGGCATTTGTCTCCTCCTTTCTCACAAGGGCAAGGGCAGCAAAGCAATTAAAAATATCCTTTGATTCTTTGGTGCCTTCAGTGTAGATCAGCTCATGAAGTTCAGAGCACTTTTGGAGGCAGCAGCAGAGTGCCTGCCGGAAGTGGAAGTAGCATCCTTGAGGGGAGCTCTTGAAGACTCAAATAAAGGCATTTGCCTGAGCCTATTCAAAATCCACTACCAGGTATTCATGGTAGGGATGACTTTTGGGCTTTTTCTTGATTGGGGTGGGAGCGTCTTCTTCTTGGGAGATGGATTTCTTCTTGTGCCCTCTAGTCTCCTTGGGCTCCTCTTTGACAGTTGGGAGGATTTCATCAAGTTTGGCCTTTAAAATTATGAGTGCCCGGACATATGTTTCCTGATTCTTGTTGGGAAGGAAAAAGAAGACAAGGGGAAGAACTAGATTACCAACCTGACCAGGGATATTCCAAAGCTGGCTGAAGAGCTTTGAGCAGGTTGAGAAAGTTCCATCTGCAAGCCAGGTCTTGCATTTTAAAAGGTTGCACTGATCCTGGCTTGTTGCAAAGCAGATGATACACTCTGATGCATCTTGACCATCATTGTGAAGAAGGAATCTCTCTTCATGCTGTGAAAGCTTTTGCTCCTCAGTTAGAATCAACTGGTCAATTGATGTAGCACTGACACCTTTAGTGCTCACAGCATATCTCTGATTAGTGAGATATCTCTGTAGGTTTCAGGCGCCACTAACAGTTGCTAGTTGGGTATCATTTAGATTAAGGAGCACATTGTTTACAACCTCAGTTGCAGTTTGATTCTTTGTGGTTGGGATCACCTTGCAAAGAAACCAGTGGATCATTTGATAGAGAGGGTTAAAAGGCTTGGCGCAGTCATGCCCAATAGTCAGGGCTTTAAACCGAGTGAACCCATATGTGGTAAGTCTAGCTAGACAGCCAACATTATCACATTTGAATTGATGTTGACAGATGGGTTTCTTCTTGTTGTTGCAGCTGAAGCTGTAGCCCTTGTGGACAAAGCCAGCACCCCCTTTCTTAGTCATAATTGGATAGCTGATAGGGTACGTTGTTGGCACAGCAAATGTGCCATTTTGGTTGCATACATTGTGGATTGAGTTAAGATCCCAGAGCTCAATTGGCTCATATGCAGGAGAACCAGGCTCAGGCTCTTTCTCCTCTTCATCCTCAGGCTCTGAAGTGGGGTCAGAATGGCAATTGAAGTTGAATAACTTCTCTTGAGGGTCTGAAGGGGAGTAAACAAAAGGAGAATGGGGAGAGGTTGGGCTTGTTTCCTCAGGCTCTGACAAGGGAGTAGGTGTCTTGGGAGGAGCTTTACCCTTAGCAGGCTGCTTTTTAGTGGTAGTTTTGGCTTTCTTGGCCTTGGGAGGAGTGGTATTGCCTTTGGAGGCCTTGGAGGCCTTGGACGCAGCTTTGTTGATGGACTTGGGAGGCATCTAAAAAGGATTAGTATCAAAATATGAGCAATTTGGGTTTTTTTTTAAAGGTAAAAATGAGAATGTTTTTAATATTAAAGTAGTACTTATTTTTACATAGGATTATAGAGGAGATCTAAAAATATATACTATCAAAATTTCAATGTTTTTTATTTTGTAAAAGCATTTTTTATTAGTAACTCAAGTATGCAAAACTTTGAGTTTTGACTGAAAACTTGCAGTTGAAATGGCATTTTTGAAGTGACGTAATAGAGGTGCTGTAGCTCAAAAACATAGTGTTTTTGACCATTTTTTATATTAAATTAACAAATTTACAGTGGAGCTACCTCAACTGGGTCAAATAGTAAAACTTGAATTTCTCAAAAACTAGAATACACAACTGGGGTTAAAAAAGTACCCAGTTGTTTAGAGGAGGCTAAAAAATATATATTTGTAAATTATCATAAGTTTTCTTACATTTTTTATTATAATGATTTTAGACGTGAATATGTACTTTTGAAAAGTGAAACACAAGAATTGCAGTGGGGGAATTGATATAGCGTAGCCTGGCGTCATGGGTAATTTCCCCTTATTTTCCCCTATCCATTGTGTGCATTGAATCAATTGGGTGATATGAAACTTGGTCAAATTTGAAGTGACGTAAATCAAAATGGCGTAATCACCCCCTTCCATATTAAAATATTTTATTAAGAAAACCCTTATCAACATATCCATGTATAATAAAGTTATAAAATACATACAACAAAACTGGTTTTTTTACCCAGCGATGACAATCACTAGAAGGACTATCATAGTGCCGTCTTTTTAGGTTGTTCCTTTTATAAGTGTCTTAGATTAATACTATAGAAACATTCTCTGGCACTATCAACAGGCTTTATTTTAGCTCAGGTATAAGCTTATTTTAGTTTAAGATAAATGGTGTGATTCAAAATGATGTAAAGTCAAGATGATGTAAACACGCCCCACACTAAGTGATTTCTTATGTAAATAAAGTTAGCAAAAATAAGATTAATGAATGACTCAAAGTGACGGAAATGAGATGGCGTAAATTTGAAATGCCGCATTGTAAAGATATATGTAAATTTTAACTATTTTATTGTTTATTTTATTTTTTTTTGTGATTCAAAATCACTAGCGCAAAAAACGCCATCTTGAATTAAATTCAAGATGGCATAAATTGAAGTGCTGTTTTCAAAATGGCGTGTCCTACTGGTTTAGATGCACTTCTTAAATATATCTAGTTCAAATTTTATGATATTTGCACTAGACTTTCTTTTGAAAGAAAAGCAAGTGATAAAATAAATAATATTGCTTCTAGCAATTCTTGCCCAAAAAACAAAATGATCAGTGAAAAAACATAAAAAATATTGCTTCTAGCAGTTCTTGCTTAAAAAATAAAATGGTTGGTGAAAAAATAAATAAAAACTATACAAACTCAAAATATACTTTGTTAAAAAAACACACACCAGTCAAACCAACTGAAGTTGCTGACAAGTCAGATACTTTCCCTCCAGCTCTCAAAGCTGTTGCAGCCCCAGTTGATCTTGATTCTTTGCCAGCCTCATTTGCAAGTGGTTCTACTCCAAAAATGCAAGCTGCTGTTCTTACTGGTAATATTTCTAATAAGACCCAGTATCTTTTTCTTGATGATGCTCCTCTCTCACTTGGTATTGCAACATCTGGTGATGTGATGAGTGCTTTAATTAAGTGTAACACCACTGCCCCCACTAAGAATTCTGAGACCTTCTTCATCTATAATGATAACCAGCCCAGTGTTTTGATTCAAGTCCTAGAGGGTGAACATAACTGCACAAAGGATAAAAACCTTCTGGGCAAATTTGAGCTCTTAGGAATTTCCCCTTCTCCCAAATATACAGGATTTAAACAATTATCCTTTATCCATCAAGTCAATATTGATAATACAAGTGAGCCCACTGCTACAACTATCACTCACGAGAGTGAAAAGAAGAAGGTTATCAAAAATATTTCTGAGTCTGACATCAATTGTATGGAGCACACACCACATGGTGATAACCCTAGAATGGCTCTCATCACTACTACTTATGACACTGCTATAGGCAAAGACTTCCTTCTTTTGACTTTGGGTTTTACACTGTTACTCTCTGCAGAGTCCCCTTTACACATATTATACCAAATATTGTGTAAAGGGTTAAGTAAGCTGATCATTATAGAACATGAGCCCTAACTTCTTGTATTTCAAATATTAGGTTGGAGAATATTTACAATTCTGTTGTAGATATGCACATTCCAAAGCTCCTTATGAAAAAAGGCTGTGATGTTGATGTGAATCTCAACTTTGCTAAGACTCCACCTCTCTTTCCCACTATTGAAAAAGGGATTTTCTTCTTACAAACAAGTTTATCAAATTCATAATCTGAGGGAGCTGCCTATCTGCAATCCGTGGTTATTAATGTTTCATCTCAATGCCCAGAGGCTCTTGGTTTCTCAATCTGCCAATGATGACCAGGGGCTATACTCATATGATGTGGCTCTAGTAGATACTGGCTGCATTTACAATAAAGTAGCCAATCAGGCTCATTTACATTCTGTGCCTGCTACACTTGTAGCTGCTCCTTACAAGGGTACCCAGAAGTTTGTCACTCACATCATTAACCTACAATGGGATTACCTTGCTAGTTAGCACAATGACTGTGTTTTCTTTACTGTTGGGGAGCTTGCACTCCTAAAGCTTCAAAATCCAGATCTATTATGCAACTTTATAACACTTGTCATCACTTTAACTTGCTCTATTGATACAAGATTTCCTGAAAAATCATCAAAGTCCAGTGTGATTTATCTGAGCCCTAATGGTTGTGACTTGAAGACACGCTATAAGGAAGAAAATAATGGGTGGTATCAGATAGATAGCCACCCAATAATTCATCTTTTATGGATTAAGCTAAATCTTGCTAGTCATGTTAATCTGTTAGTTGTTTATGACTTTTACATACTTTCCCTTCTTGCTGCACTTGACACAACCACTCCTAGTACCTCCATTACTAGTGGAGCTTATGAAATAGAGACAGCCTTAAGGAAAAACTATGCCAATGAACAACTCTATCACACTAATTACTGTCCAGGCTTCACTTCAGGCTGTAACTACACTAGCTCAGCACTAACTAGGCTCAAGAAGGTTGGACTTTTAGACAATGATACCTTAACTCTTAGTATTAAAGCTAAGGGTGGTATTGTGGTCAAGACTATTAATCACAACGATGCCATCTCCACTAAGAAGTCCTTGATTTTCTACACCACCAGCAATTCTCAATAGGTTAGCGCTATACAGATCTATCAGGGTGACCATGCTTCTACCAAAGGTCTTATTCTCATGAGAGCATTCAATCTGACCAATAACCCCCCTCCTGGTATGACCTACATTACCTATCCCTGCAAACCTAGTGTATACACCAAGTCTGAGGTTTCAGAACCTTTCTCCCATGTTGTCTTTGCTCAAGACATAAATGCTGAGCTTACTCTTACCATAATAGCTAGACCTAATATCCTCAAGAAAGTTGCCCAACCAGTCTTTCCAAAGCCACTGTACCTATTACAAATAGTACCGTCAGCACTAGAAAAGAACATGAGAAGTTCTTCTACTACAATGTCAAAAGTCTGCCCTTACCCAATTCAAACCATGTTATTACTATCAATTGGATGTACAAAGAGCCCACCTCCCTCAATACTGTGATCTTGGATCATGTAATCCTTACTACTCACTTCAATGTGCAATCCAAGCAATGCAAACCCTATGTCAAATCTAGAGGTGGGGAATGTTGCAATATTGAGTACTCCACTCTAATTGCTATTGAGATAATTGGATTTAATACATTTGTTGCAACCAAGTTTCTGTAGAGTGGAGCCAACTGACAATCTCAGCTACTTTAACACCTCCTGCAAAAGATTCTAGCTGGATATTAAGCATTCACTGAGAAAGGTCCAACTGGGGGGGGTGACACTTGCGTCACACTGTCCAAGGCAGAGTTGGTTGTACACGCTCTTGAGTAGCAGTTGATCTTGATAGATGACATACCTGTTGGAGATGTCCCCCTCAGGGATTGGCAGGAAAGTTTTTGATGGGGAGTGGCCATACAGCCTGTACTCTGTCCTTTCTTGGGGGAATTTCTTCTTGGGGTAGGTTAAGAACCTACCTGTGCTACCACTGTTGCAACTGAACCAATTAGAGTTCAGTATTTGGTTGGGGAAGACAACAGTTCAATAGAAAGGACAGAAATAATAAGAATAAGATCTTGTTTATTGTGGAATATTGGGATTAATATATCATATGGGGAAAGCCACCAGGCCACAAGGGGGGTGGCATAGTGGCACGTTCCATGTAGGGTTTGAAGCCAAGAAACAACTAGTGCGGGATCAGCAGGTTGAATTGGCAGCGCTCCTAATTAGGAGAACGTGCCCTCAATTTGACATCCCCACTGGATTGACCCATGTTGTTAGATACATCAAGGGGCGACTCATTTAGCACCCCCTGTGTATTGTAAGATACATTGGCAGGCAAGTCTGGAAACTTGGTTGCAACACATTGATACAATTTGACAATGTATTCCTTAAGTTGATTTCCTCAATAGCAATTGGATTCAACTGGTGGAGCTAAAATACTCAGGCTTATTATCAACCCATATGAGTCTAATAAACAGAGCTTTTAACCTTACACTTAACACATACTTTGACATTGCCTTTTATTTAGCAGTTGAGGTTGGTGTTTAGTAAGCCTTAAATAGTGTTGAGCAACTTGGGTTATTGCTGGTATGTTCAAAGCTACATATAGATGTTATCCTTGCCAATGTATTCTACCTAAACCTATGTAAGAGCACTGCAGACTACAATATAATAGAACTTTGAAGATAATTACATTTATTGAAACTGGAGTACAATCTAGCCAGCGGCTGCAATCTATCCAGGTGTAACTAAGGACTTGTTGTTTTCCTTTCAGGCATCTGTATCAATATATACTGCAACAACCCTTGTTCTTGTCCTTTCAGACAGTTCCCAGTGGCTACCTTCACAATAGGTCTATCTCTGCTGGCTGCGCCCATCCTGATTGGCTGTCCTTGGCGCGTGATATGCTACTGGCCTTAGCAGGCGTCCATGGCACTTCAGCTACAGCCTATGCTCTTCTTGAGCTAGCCTACTGTCATTTATTGATTGGCTGTATCTTACACACCTATTATTGCACTGGGAAACTACGCTGTATTTGGTTGATGCTTAGAAATTGTCCCTGTTCAGCCCTCCAACATTGGAAGGTAGAATTCCGGTATTCTATTTGCAGGGCTTAATCAGTGATCCTTTTCTGGCTTGGTGAGCCTTCTGCTTATTAATGCAGCAAGTCAAATTAGCAATTATACGCCGTATAATAGCAGACTCAATACAATAGTGACTCGTTTATTATCTGCTGTATAATGCTGACCCAAACCAATAAGAAACTTGATTATACGCCATGTAATTCTGATCCAAACTTGTATTTCTTAGCCACTTGTATATCACTTGTTTGATATGGACATATAAGTCCATCAGGCTGTGTTGAGCTGAGCTGATACAACGTCCAGTAGGGTAGAATAGGTGATTTACAATTGTTGATTTAGTGACTACACACCATGTAATCAATGATATTCACTATATTGGCTAACATTTATACGGCGTATAATAGTTACATCAATTATAATAAAGCAAGTAATATATGGCATATAATCACAACACATTGGAATGATGATCAGTGATAATATGGCATATAATTGTTACATCTAATCTAATAAACTAACTATTACACGGCGCATAACTGCCAGACCAATTATAATAAACTACTAATTATATGGCGTATAATTACTACACTTAATTAAATGATAACCTAGTGATAATACAGTGTGTAACTAACAAAGATCTGCGTGCAATGATTAGCCTGATCATTTGTGGTCAATCAGCATAATCTAACAAATAGTTTAGTGATATTAATATATTTTATCTATACTTTATTTTAGATAAACTTTAGATTGTAGATTTAGCTAGTTTAGATAGCCCAAATTTATGACAAGGGTCCTACCTACAGGCCAGGTGATCTAGTCATGATTAATGCTTGGAATATGAAGTTGAAGGATCCATGTTGCAAGTTAGGTCTAAAGCAAGTTTGTCCTTTTAAAGTTAAACGCCAGGTTGGTCCTTCTGCCTACTGGTTAGAGTTACCACCCTCCTTTAAGATTTTCCACACTTTTCACAAATGTCTTATCACTTCCTTCTGTGGTACTGAGGCGGCTTCTTCCTAACCCATTTTAGTGTAGAAAGAGGCTGAGTATAAATTAAATTGCATTTTGTTGTCTCAGAAGAATTTTTACCAAATTGAGTATCTGGTATCATGGAAAGGTTATCCTGACTCTGAGAATTCTTGGGTCCCACACTAAGACTGTTTCAATTCCCCTGATTTTAAACAAGAGTTTTAAAACCAAAATCCTACAGCTGTTAGTCATCCTGAGCTTATCCTGGCTACAATGAAACTTCCCCCTGCCCACAAGAATTTCTCCCTGTCCCACTGTCAAAACTGCAGGCTTGAACTTCCAGCAAGGTTCCAATTAAGAGGGTTTGTGACCCGCAATCTGACTTTCCAGTGACCCATAGCCAAACCAGGAAGTCAACTCAAATTACCAAATTGTTGTGAATAACAGCATTTACCCTGTTTTGATTTCGCCTTTGGTGGGCTATTTTGAAGACAAATCCCTTGCTTTTGCTTTTGCCTCTCAAAATGAGCTGGTATCTAAATCAGGAAATATGATTGTTTGGTTTCCTGACTCTGCGCAACTCACTCACCCCACTCATACCTGTGGCAAGTGATCCTACCGTCCTGGTAATGTTTTGTGGTATTCTTAACCACTATATATTCCATTTCCTAATTCACCAATAAAATTAAGTTCTATTCACATTTTTGTCTTTGTGTCTTCTGTACTTCCACGCCTCTCTCTAGCCACGCCTAGTAGAGATTATTCTTCCAGGGCTGCAAGGTAATTGCATAGCCTTCCCTGTCATCTAACCAAGACTTAGTACAAATCCAATTCTAAGGTTAGGATTCCCCGTTGTGTGTCTGTGCCGCGCCTCAGAACATGACACAAATCCATCAACATGAACAGATGATGATCCCTTAAGATGGATACCTAGTTTTAGAGCTTGAATCATTACCAGGATCAAGCCATCCCCTTCTTCCATCCAACTGTGTAATCAACAATCTTGTTCCTGTTATCCAGGATTCACAATGACTATAAAATCACTATCTCTCAATAAAGATTATTATCTAGTTTCAAAATATTTCCCCCTTATAACTCTGCTAAAACAGCACAGTTACAACATTGATAGCAGAAGTAGGTTTTCCACCCTATTTTATTCCCCAAAATTCTGCTTGAAGCCCGTACTTGCTGCAGCCAACAAATCCTTGATAGAATCATGTCTGGCCTCCTTCTAGACTGGACTCTGTACACCCCTGGTGCCAAGATACCTGATAGCTTTGTTCTGTACCAGAACAAGGTGATACTGCTGCCCGCCTTCAAGGCTATGTCTGCACAAGGTTTCTTCCAAACAGCTGCTGCCATTTCCTGACCAACTGATGAAAGCACCATGCCAGCCTATGTAGCCCAAAGACTCTGTAGCGCCGCCTTGGAGCCTTTTGCTGGGGCCAATGACAACAATGCCACCACATGGATTCAGTCTGCTCAAAGCAAGTTGGCCCAAATGGAATGCCCACAACGCTTTTGGATTGCAGAAATCTATTCACTGACCCACAACACCAGTACTTGGTGCAATAAGTGGCATGAAAAACACACCAAAAAGAACTGGGACACGTAAAACAAGACTTCTTGGAAAGATTTGTGCTGAAGGACACCAAACTCATGATCATACACCAAGTGAAGAACCTAACCCAAACCAGCACAGTGAAGGAGCTTACCCGCGCCTATGAGGAACTCCAACTATGTGCCCCCTCTGATATGGCCTTTGACACTCCAGCTACCCACCTCATGTACTATGAAACACTCAAGTTTTATATAATGAGGCACATAAACCTGGACTAATTAACCAATTTGCAAAGTCTGTACCGCAAGGCAGAGAAAGCAGAACAAACGTCCAACACCCTTCACAAGGTGTAAACTGAGAAAAGAGAAAGACCCAAGGACTCTCATCCAGCCAGGTGTTCCAACCAACCACCCCCTGAGAACAGTAACAACAATACAAGCCACAAACCACAAACCTGCAGGCTCCAATGGATATGGAAATGGAAACAACATCCAGTCAAACTGCACCCACTTCTGTGTCATCACCACACAAGACGCCCAAGACAAGGAAAAAGCCCAGGGAGGGCACTAAGCAAGCCAAGCTCTCCCTGCACAATTCCTGACTTGCCCAATGATGAGTACCGCCCCAAGGACGTGGTCCAGTGTCCAATGATCCAAGTGCCCTCAGAGGACCTGGTACTTTACACCATTGCCAGACATTCCAAAAAACTGATGTCTTAACCTATCTGCTTTTGCAGTTACACAGGCTCAGTACTCCTGGGCTAGGCTCAGATTGAGCCCTGGTCAACAGCATCTTTGTAGACAAGTTCAAGCTAGCCACCAATCCTTTGCAAATTAAAAGAGTGGTCTTAGCCAATGAAAACAATGTTGGAAATTTTGACCAAGCAATGATGCCAATTATGACAGAGCCCACAGATTGGGATTGCTACAACCAAATCCATAAATTAGTAGTGAAAATTATATGCATATTGGATCAGCAGTAGTCTGCTGACCTGAGCCTTAAACTAGCCAATGATAAGCGCCGCCGCACCAACTGAAAATTATTGAAAGCGCTGCAGCGCCACCTGGCAAATATTACAGGTGCCACCGCGCCGTCTTACCTTTACATTGAGCACCAAGGCGCGGGGTTTGATTCCCCATAATCTCAAATTCCCTTAATTGTCACATCAATAAGCATTAAGCTGCAGTATGCCAGGAAAGCAGGAAGTGATCCTGAAGTAATTAAATTATTCCACACCAGCAAGGATCACCTGTGCTGGGTGAAGACAAAGATATTCTATTGGTTGATGTGCAATAAGCACCAAACCTAGATTAATAATTACCCAAATTAGGGGTGTTTTAGAATGTCCTAGAAGACATTGCTAGCAGCCCAGAGATTAAGCTTGCAGAAGGTATAAGAAGAATTAATCATTTACAATAAAATAATCTTTGTACCATCTTTATTTTATCCTTATTCTGGTTGACCTTTATCTAAATCCTTAAGCACTTCTGCGCAATCAGAAGCCATTACTGAGCAATAATCATGATTCCAATCAATCCCAGCTCTTCTGATACAATACTACTCATATCCTCACATATGAGTGTATTCCAGCAAATGTCCTGTGCCCTATAATCTCAATTAATTGTGGCGCTGTAATGCAAAAAGCGCAACACACCACATTGCTGTGACAAGGGAAACTGCCCCCTTCTCTGTCATGCTAGAGAACCTGCTTTCCACCATTCAGGGTCCTGTCATCAATTTTCCAAAATTTGACATTGTACTGGGCCTAGACTGGTTGCAAAGAAACAACCCTCACATGGATTGGGCGACCTTGGTATTGACCAATTTTGTGAAGGCGTCAATCACCAGATCTACCCTGATTCAGTGGACCAACTCTTATGCAACCATGTCCTTGTACAGCAACAGTGCCCATGTCAAAACTTTGTTGACATGGCCACTGTTGACTTGAAACTCTAAATCTCCTATATTTTTTTGCTAGTTTCACTAGCTTAATTATTTTTTTTAAAGCGTTCAGGGGTGCAAACCCAGTAAATACGCAAAATTGTGGCATCTCAACACAATTTAATATTAAGCTTAATAAAAAACTTGATTTAACCAGATTTTTCCTTTACTTTCATCAATAAAAATTAGTTTATTTTTTATTTGTTTTCATGACGTAAAAGTGTCAATGTCAACACTTTTTAAGCCAAAATTGTTTTAATAACAAAACTGAAACATCTACAGTAAAAAAAGTGCACATTTAAAAATATTTTTTTATTAAATTATTATATTGAAAAAGACAGTGCACATACAGTTGATTGTTAAAATGTTCATCTTATAAATATATATGTGGCACTTATTCTGGCTTTAATATATTAAGTGGATTGGTGGCTAACAGTGATCTAATAATTTAAGTGTGAGTTACTATGTAAGTTACTATAGAATTTAGTATTAAAAATAATGCCAAACTCAGAAATCTTGTCTATTTGCTTGTGATCATCCGCCAGGGTGGAGTCAAGAAAATTAGAGTGGTGCAATTAAGCTTAAATTAATGCCACCTCATATAAAGAATGTTGTAAGTGATGTTATCAACACTTTACCCTTTTCATTATCTTAACTAATGTGTTAACAACTTTCAATATACACAATGGTAAAATATTATATTACCACTACCCAAATATAATTTTCAATAAAGAAATAAAGAACTTTGATCATTTTTTAACTTATTTTCATGTGTTTTTTTATTTTTATATATGAACAAAAATACACAGAAAACAGGTAATTTTTACTAGCCTGCTTAAATTTAATTAAGCGTACTATGAAAAAACATAGTAAATTTTCAAAATAATGTCAACAGTGAGAATTCAGCTTTTTTTACTAATTATCACTCATAATGTTGACACTTTTCAGTTCTTGCATATAAAACTTTGTGTTTTACATAATAAAAACTTCTCATTTTTTGATATGTTGTTCTTTTTACTTTTCTCTTTCATATTTTCTAATTTTTAAATGAAATCTTTATCTAGATATAATACTTTTGTATATTTCTGTTGCAACTAAGTTTCCAGACTTGCCTGCTAATGTATCTCACAATACACAGGGGGCGCTCAATGAGTCACCCCTTGACATATCTAACAACATGAGCCAATCTGATGGCAATATTGAATGGCAGGCACTTCATCCTAATTAGGAGCACTACCAATTTGACCTGCTGATCTCCGCACAAGTTATTCCTTTTCTTTGAACCTTACATGGAACTTCCCACTATGCCACCCCATTGTGGCCTTGTGGCTTTCCCCATATGGTATATTAATCACAATATTCTACAATAAACAATACCTTATTCTATTCATTCTTGTCCTTTCTGTTGGACTGTTGTCTTCCCCAAATCAAATACTGAACTCTCATTGGTTCAGTTGCAACAGTGGTAGCAGCGGTAGGTTCACAACCTACCTAAAACAAAATTCCCCCTAAGAAAGGGCAAAGTACGGGCTGTATGGCTACTCCCCATCAAGAAACCTTCCTGCCAATCCCCAAGAGGGACATCTCTGAGGGGTACATTATTTATCAAGACCAGCTAGTTATTATGAGTGTGTACAATTGACTTTGCCTCAGGCAGCGTGACGCTAGTGTCACCCCTCCCCAGTCAGACCTCTCACAACACATGCTCAACCTTCAGCTGGAATCCAGTGCGGGTGGGGTCAAAGGGGCCAACATTGTCAGTTGGCTTCCATCCACAGAAGCCTGCCATTGTTTCTGTCAAGTCCCTGAGCCCATGTGGGTTGCCACTGATTCTGGCCTCCCTACGGGCCCCGCCACTGTGTGGTTCACCAACTGGGCCAGTCAGGAAATTGAAGTCACTTGGGCAGCATTCTGTGAAGCCACAAAGTCCTGATACAGCAAGACCTTCTTGTCCATTGTGGTAGGAACTCCCCTTCTAGCAATCAAACAGACTGGGTCTGTTCCTGAGTACCTTGCTGCCACCCC
>QTSX02001197.1:0-15691 GCA_014839935.2 Entomophthora muscae | reverse complement strand
CTCTTGAGAACCACAACCAGCTATAAACTGGAAACACATACCAGCAACCAACATTAAGAGCTTTTTACCAGATATAAACTGGAAACACATAACAGTGGGCTGCTGTAAAAGAGTGAAGCTGAGCATAGCACAGCTTAGCTCTTTTGACAGCCTGCCTTACACACCTTTCCTTTTACCAAACCATAACTGATAAAATTTATTATCTGCAGTTAAATATTTATTTATTTGTGTTAATAAATAAATCTTTTAAAAAGCACATTCCAAGCAAGGGACAAGGTGTCAGATTTAGACAGACTGTCTAAAAGGAAACTAATCATTCACATTGTTCATGATTAGTTTCCTTTTGACAGTCTGCTGACCAGTACACGCTTGTGGGAGCGTCTCCAGGGTGTCCAAACAAGCTTAACGGAGTTTACAAAGTAAACTCCATTGAGTGATAATGGGTCCAGGCGGATCAGTTGGGCATCCTTGTAGGCAGTAATCACGCACTTGGATGCCCCCTTGTCATGTGTCAGCCTGGCTAACGCCTCCTGGGACATCAGAAAGGTACCATGAATGCAGTCTTCTAGCTTGTGAAAACAGGAGGGGATAGAAACAGCTGCCATGCCACATGATTGGCGTAGTTTGCATAGAATGTGGCAGGAATAAAGGGGACTAGGACCCAGCAGATTTCACTGTTTATGTTTTCTTAAATAAGATAATTATTTTGAAATCTTTATTAATTTTGATTATTATGTTACCTTTGCATGTTTCCTCTTTACCTGCAGCCTTGGCCGGCTTGGCAACTGTGGGGTTCCTGTCTGCCAGTCCCCAAGTGTGTCTTGGATTGTAGCCAGGGACCAGCTGGAAGGGATTGTCATTCTCTATTAAGGGGAAAATGTATCTCAGAAATAAGTATAGGGGTCAAATGGGCTTTTATTCACTCTCAGAAGGAAGATCCCCTTAGAAACCTTCTGGTATACAGCCCAGGGGGTCGGGGAAACAAAATGGATTTGCCAATACTTGGAGTCCTCCAACAACATCTTGGACTCCTTGTACTTGGTCTTGGACTCCTGCACCTAAGTCTTGGACGTCTGCCCCTTAGACTTGAACTCCTGCTCCTCAAATGTGGACTCTGGCTCCTTGGAATCAATCTTCTGCGCCACGCTTAGGAACCAGCTCCTTATTCTTGGGCTCCAGCTCTGTTATCTTGGGCTTCAGCTCTAACCAAGCTCCTGCTGGTGATCAAAAGGCTTCCAAAACCTCTTGGCAGAAACTAAAGAGACCCAGAAGTGTCCTTTCCAAGGCCTGGACCAACCTCCAAAAAAACCGTCCAAAGACCCTGTAACTTTACAGCCAGCCAACTTCTTATAGTGTCCTTTTCCCAAAGGTTCTGCCTCTAAAATGGCTTTCTTCATAAGCTTAAACCATTGTCGCTCACTTTTTCCTATAATAACTTAAGCTTACATACTTACTTTCTCAAAAGCTTAAAGTATTAATATACTATTTCCTTGCTTATACTTTAAGCTTTTGGCTTCCAACCAATCATTTCCATCAGGAAAACTTCCAGAACTCAAGCAATGAAAGCAGAGCGCAGAAATAGATCATTTCTGAAGTTCCACTGGGATCCAACTAAGAAAACAATTTCCACAGCTTAAACTGCTCAAAACAACAACTCTTTGCAAGCCAAAGCGTTAACCAGTCCATTATTCCGGCACCAGTCTTCCCTGCGCTCAGCCTGAACCAATTTAAATAGTAGAATACTATTTAAACTGTTCTTTTTGGACTTCTTCAACTTTTCCCCATATATTTACAAATATTGTAAAACCCAAGAAAACGTTCCACCAAAACAACTTTGTATCCAGCTCTCATAGCAACATACCTTCATCTATCCTAGGAACTTAATAAATAAATATCTTACCCACACTTCTATCCACATTCCTTCTTGATTTTACTACTAAACCAAGGCAAACCATTCTACATCTTCTCACTTCAGCAAATCAATTTGGCAAAATCTTGGCTCATTTCTCCGGACCACCAGTTCTTCACCATCATTTTCTGATCCTTCAGCCAGCTTTCTTCAACAACAGTCACTAAACTTCAACTTGGCCAACATAAGCCCCACCTGCAAACCACCAAACATGTGGATCATCACAGCCACTCTTGGCGCAAGCAGTTGGGCAGGCATTTCTGTATCCTCAGCTCTTGCTTGCTTAGCTGGCTTAAGATGTGCATAAATCTCAGGGTTGTCAACCCAGACAGACGGCGCGGAAAGGGCAAATGACTTAAGTTACAGGCCCTTAACTACAGTTTTTTGAACATTGAGAAGACGCAAAATTTTTATTTAAAGGATGTCTGACATCTTGGCCATAAGTGCCTTGGCAGACACCTTGTTGATTTTGTTCCCAGTAAGGACGGCAGCCTTGAATTTTGCCTTGACTTTCAGTCAATGTCTTTTATTTTTGCAATTTCCAAGTCAAGGTCCTTTAGCAGCTTCTCCAATTCTCTCATTGATTTTTTACTAACCTTTTCATATGTTTTATAGCTTTTGCCCCAATAAATTCTGTATTATTTTGATACTGTTGCCTCTTTGTTTATTCCTTTTTGTTTTCCCATTTACTACATTATCCCATCTTTTACCCATTTTGTATATGTTTTACGCTCATCTCAATATGTATTGTTTGCTTTGTATTGGTATTATTTCCTTGATTTCCATATTATTTTTGACACTTTACACAGCCCCCTGTGAAAATATTAACAACAATTTGATGAGAAGTTAAATTTAAACTAGAAAAATTTAGTTTAATTGTGTTTAGATAAAGTTGTTACTGATCCTAATTCAAAACCTTTATGATAAACTTTAATCCAATAAGGAGCCAAGTGATTGTTGTGACATAAAGGGCCATTCAATAATTCTTTGGTGCATGTGCACTAATTAATATGATTGGCTGATTGTTTTGCCATTGTGTGCCATTGCTGCTGTGGCAAGTTGTTGGTGGACTTGTGCCCAATCAGCCGCTGGGTTAGCACTAATCCATCAAAAACTTGCTACAGCAGCAATGACACACAATGGCAAAACATTCAGCCAATCATATTAATTAGTGCATATGCATCAAAGAATTATTGAATGGCCCTTTATGTCACAACAATCACTTTATCACTTGGCTCCTGATTTGCTTAAAGTTTATCATAAAGGTTTTGAATTTGGATCAGTAACAACTTTATCTAAACATAATTAACCTATAATTTTCTAATTCAAATTTAGCTGATCACAAAAATTGTTGTTAGTATTTTCACAAGGGGCTGTGTTTAAGTGCTAAAAATAACTGTGTTCTGGATCTAGATACATAGCATAGTAAATACCTGATTTTATAGAAATAAGCTGAACATAAAGAATAAAACCAACTATTAACAAAGAGAACATGAACAATTGAGATTCAAAATAAAGATAATATAAATATAAAATGTTTGGTGACAGGGGGGTTTATTGAGGCAGGGGGGAGTGATGCCTAGGAGGCAGAATAACGCGGGAAGGAAGACGTAGAGGCAGTGCTGGCCTGGGGGGTCTGAGATTGGGTGGGTTGGGCTTGCGGGTGAGGGGTGTTGGTGGCAGGGGTGGAGGCAGGAGGATTTTGCATGATGGTTGCCATATAAGGCCTGTTATATTCTTTGTTTGTCATTGGCTGGATGGGTTGATAGGTGGCTGTGGCACAGGATGGGAGGCGCTTATCCTTGCATGATTGATTGCCCATGCTTACATGGAAAACCAATTGCGCAAACAAGTCAGCCACCATTTGAAACCAAAGAGAGAAGTGTGGTCAAGGACCCCAAGATAGAGGTTGTTGAAAGCCTGAGGGTGGAGCTTCTAGAGTGTATCTCCAATTTTGAAGAACACAACATCTTCCAGATGAATTTCAGCATGGTCAGCTGGGTACACAGAGTCCTTGTGCCCTCAATGCTGGATGTCCTCAAGAACAGTGGAGCTACCCTCCATCTGGTGGCTCAAGAAAGCCCAGTGGTTGGAATTTGAGCCATCTCAGGAGTTGAGTAATTCACCAAAGTTGTGGCTGTACTCTTAGCAATTGATAAATCTGGGTTTGTCTAATAGTAGACAAAACCCTTGGCTGAAACAGCCAGAAACAACCCAATGATTATCCTCTTTGTGATCTTCTTCCTTCTATTCTTGTCAGCAGCTTTTCCTTGCTCACCAAAATTTTCAAACAAAATTGAATGCTTATAGTAGAAGATGAATATGATGTTATTGGATAAACTTGTCAGGCATTTGAACAAGGTGGATTTGATTGCCTGATCATATGGGGAATCCTCAGCGCCATCCCATTTGTCACCGGCTTCATTGGTCAGCACACATACTGATGCCATATTCCCATACATCCAGAGCTGCACCATGGGCTCATGCACCCAAATGCCATGGTGTGCAAGCTGTTTCCAGACCTGGGTCAGGGGAAGCTTGGGGTCCTGCTGCAAGAGATCAAGCTTAATTGGGTATATTTCATTGATTTGGGACTCTGGAGCATTCTTGGGCTTCTTGGCTGTCCCAACCAGGTTTCCTTTATTCATCAGGTTATTGAACTCCCACATTATTGTGGCTTGGATAAATTGAAATTGGGTTGCAATCTGTTCCCAGGATAGAACCTGTAGATTCAGTGCCATAATTTCCTGAAGAATTTGTCAGTAATTATTTGTTGCTTGGGGTGCTGGGCTGCAGGAGTAAAAGCCTGATTGGCTGAGGGGGGCAGGTTGACTGGTGGCAGGAAGTTGTTCTAAATCAAGGTTGCCATCCTGATTAGTTGGTTTGCAGGCAGCTTGTGTGGGGGTGGGTACAGGAGCAGGGGCAGAGCTAGACACTAAGTGACTACTGAACAAGTCAAAGCCATATGGATTGAGGGTCAGTAACAGGTCAGATTTCTTTTTACCCGCATCAAGACCTGGGTGTAAATGGGTGCCTCCACTTTCTAAGCCTCACCTCCATTGAAGCTGACTTGGCTGCTGATATCTTATTTGTTGGTGCTGTCAAAAATGTTTTTAACAAAAACCATTATAAAAAACCTAGGATAAAATCACTAAAAGTAGAAGTTTAAAATTTTATGATTTATTTTTATTATAATCTTGAGCCCATATTTGAAAAGTTCTCAAAACCATTTTACACAAATCAGGAGCCATTAAAATGAATCTTTTCTTAAATTAGATAGCTGTTGATTGGCTGTTAAACTGTTATTTTTCTATTTTAGGCTGCTAATACTACACATCTTGTGTGACTTAATTTTGTTTTGTTTTGATGAAATCTTGCTTCTAGATTGCTCAAATTTTGTTTCATTTTAGTCCTTCTGTCTGTGCCTCATACAAATCCTGATTGTATTAAAATACACTCCAGAACAACATCCATCCATCTCACTTGCTGTGTCAGTTCATTTTGTTTGTGGTTTAAACAACACCACTTGATATTTTCTATAATTTTGTATAATGGGCTAGTGAAATTTTGATTTTTGTTTTTAAGTTCATTTTTTACCAAAATACTTAAATTATTTGAATCCTGAATCTCACGCAACTTGGATGTTGTTCAAATCTGAGGTATTTTTGGTTGTTGCCATAGCTTTTAAAACTACTGTATTATACATGTTATTATATTATCTTATTTTTAGCCAAATAAAAAATGCTTTAAATAAATACTCATTTAACCCCTATATTAAAACATAATGTTGGTCTATAACAACATTTTTTGATAAATAATTATTTTACCTATAATATTTTAATAAATCTTTCCTGGTCTCAAAAAATCTACATTTTTTGGTGGGATATTAAGCTGATTGAACACAAATGCTCAGGCTAATCATCACACACATTTTTATAAGTTACACACCATTTATATCTTGATTTTTATATGATCAAGTGTAGCAGCTATACACCA
Organism: Entomophthora muscae; assembly: GCA_014839935.2. Lineage (NCBI taxonomy): Eukaryota > Fungi > Entomophthoromycota > Entomophthoromycetes > Entomophthorales > Entomophthoraceae > Entomophthora > Entomophthora muscae. The sequence continues at coordinate 9,786 of QTSX02001197.1, read as the reverse complement.
TATAACTACTATTTTATTATAATTAATATACTTATCATACAGTGTATAATTGATATCATAAATAATTACTATTGATTACACAGTGTGTAATCAATAGATAATTAGCCATAGTACACCCATAATATACCACTGAATATTGGATCCCCTCATTCCCATCCCTTCCCAAGAGGAACATAGAACATATCAACCTAATGGAAGTGTGAAAGACCTTGGAATGCTGATTTTGCAACAATATTACAAGGTGGATAAAACTTGTTTGATATTGGATTGATTCAGCAATTATAAAGCATATAATCCCCATCTTGACCTGTAGTATTAATAATCAGAAGGCTTGTCATCTGAAATAGGATCAATAGTGAGATCCTAAAAAGAAAAAAAGAATACCAAAATTCTACCTTCCAAAGTAGGATGACAGAACTTGACTATTTCTAAGCATCAACTAAATACAGCCTAACGTCTTAGTGCTGATTTGAGGAGCGCAAAGATGTAGCGTTACAACCAAGATTAATCCTCTTCACACTGATGTATCTCACAATACACAGGGTCCACTCAAAAAGCTGCCCCATGATGTGACTAACAACATGGGTCAATCTGAGTGCAATATCAAATTGTGGGCATCATCTCCTAATTAGGAGCATTGTCATTTTGACACGCTGATCCCTTGCTCAAGTTATTCCCAACACAAACCTTAAGTTGAACCTGCCACTGTGCCAACCCTGGTGGACTTGTGGCTTCTTAATATACTATATAGTCTTACTATAATCCACATAAAGATCACCTTCTTTCTATTATTGTCCTTTCTATTTGGACTGTTTTTTTCTCCAATCTAAGTACTGGACTATTATTGGTTTAGTTGCATCACAGCCAACTAATAACTGACATTAGGCTAGCTCAGGTAGAGCATAGACTGTAGCTGAAGGACTATGGAAGTCTGGAGAAGGCTAGAAGCCTTACACATGCCAAGAACAGCCAATCAGGATAGGGATAGCCAACAAAAAGAGAACTACTATGAAGGTAGACACTTGGAACTGTCTGAAAGGACAAGAGCAAGATTTGTTACAGTATATATAGATACAGACACCTAGAAGGATGTTAACAAGTCCTTAGTTACCCCAAGATAGATTGCAGCCACTGGCTAGATTGTAAGCCAGCTTCAATAAATGTAATTATCTATAAGTTCTATTTTTCTGTTCTCTGAAGTGTCCTTTATATAGGACAGCTAGAGTACATTAACAAGGCTAACATCTTTCTGTAGCTTTGAACTACCAAGCAATATACATTATTGCTTCACATCAGCTATCTAATTTTATTTCATATTACAAGACTTAATAATATTGATTTGTCAAAACAGCAGGCTCAACCCGCCAACAAAGTTCTGAGTAAGCAGGTTTGTGACCTGCAATCCAACTATCCTGTCACTTGGAGCCAGACTAGGAAGTTAACTCAAATTTTCAAATCCAACAACATTAACAAATGTGATCCCTTAGTTATATACCTTGTTTTGGCGCTTGACTCATTACCAGGATTAAGCCACCCCCTTCACCATCCCCCTGTGTTATCAACACTATCATGTTCCTGTTAACCATAATTCACAATGACTATATAATACATATCTCTCAATAAAGATTATTATCTAGCTTCTAAATAAATCCCCCCTTGTAACTCTGCTAAAACAGCACAGTTACAACAGATTATTTAACTATTGTAACTTAAAATGTACTTTTAGAAGGATATAAGGCTACCAAAATCAATGGGTAAAATTTTAAAATTCCTTTCCCTATTCAATTCTAAATACATGTTTTCCAAGAAACTGGATCTAAACCTAGCATCATTCCTGGGATTTTAAAATGGTCCTTTTGTATTAAAATTGGAAATGTTCTAATAAAGTTGGAAATTTTGTTTTTAAAAGGAGTTGTATTTGGAATTGAAGCAGGAACCAATTTTTTATGTTTACTTAAGATATTTCTATCCCTTTTTTGAGCAACTTGTGATATTGCTGGTATGTTTAAAGCTACATATAGATATTAGCCTTGCCAATGTACTCTATCTAGTCCTATGCTAGAGACCTACAGACTACAATAGAAAAGAACTTTAAGAAAATTATGTTTATTGAAACTGGAGTACAATCTAGCCAGCAGCTGCAATCTTTCCAGGTGTAACTAAGAACTTGTTTTCATCCTTTCAGGCGTCTTTATCAATATATACTGCAACAACCCTTGTTCTTGTCCTTTCAAACAGTTCTCAATGGCTACCTTTTCAATAGGTCCATCTTTGCTGGCTGTGCCTATCCTGATTGGCTGTCCTTGGCACGTGTGTTGCTACTGACCTTCTCCAGACTTTCATAGTGCTTCAGCTACAGCCTGCACTCTCCTTGAGCTAGCCTACTGGAAGTTATTAATTGGTTGAATCCATTAAGCACCTATTATTGCACTATGAAATTAAACTGTATTTGGTTGAAGCTTAGAAATGGTCCCTGTTCTGTCTTCCTATGTTGGAAGGTAGAATCCCGGTATTCCTGTTTTCCATTTCTAGGGCTTAATCAGCAATTCTTTTCTGGCTGGCGAGCCTTCTGTTTATTAATATGACAGCCCAAATTGGAAATTATATGCCTTATAATAGCTGACTCAATCCAATGTCAACTTGTGGATTATCTGCTGTATAATGCTGACCCAAACCAATAAGGAACCCATTATACACCGTGTAATGCTGATCCAAACTTGGTATTCCCTAGCCATTTGCACATCACTTGTTTGATATGATCATATACACCCTTTAGGCTGGGTGGGACTGAGTTGATACAATGTCCAGAGGATGGGACAAGTGATATAGATTGGTGATCTAGTGATTACATGCCATGTAATCAATGATAATTACTATAACAGCTAACAATTATATGTTTTATAATCACTACACATATAGGAATGATAGTCAAGTGATAATATGGTATATAACCATTGATGATAACTATAGCGCCAGACATTTATACACCGTATATTTGCTATACCAATTATACTAAACTGCAGATTATACAACGTATAATCACTGTACTTAATAGAATGATAATCTGGTAATAATACAGTGTGTAACTGATAAATATCTGTGTGTAATGATTAGCCTGATCATTTGTGGTCAATCAGTCTAATCTCACACCCTTCTTATACATCCATGAATATTAATGATGTTAGTGTATCATAATCATATTCTTATTCAAGTATAAATATAAAAGTTATCTATTTTTAAATATAGTTGAATTTTTTATCTTCACATGATAAATTTATAAAAAGATTAATCTCTTCCTTTTGATTTTTATAATGTTTTATTATTTGATCCTTATCGTCCTTTAAATACGTTTAGTTTTATGTAAAAAATTATTGAACTTTAATGCTTGATATCAACCAGTTATTTTTGGTAAGAGCCACGTCTAGTATTTTTATAGATTGTGTGCGCAAATAGTTTGTACTATATTGGCTTTAAACTTGTAGATTAAAACTTTGGCTTTGTGGGAGTTAATTTGCATTGATTTGCTTTTTACCGATTCTTATCATGTAGCGCATACCCCGAGAGATACACATGAATTCAAGCGCTAGAGATGGTACCTATCATTCTTAGTTTAATATATTAAATAATATAAATAGATTCTATCAACTTTGATAAATAAAGAGCTTCGGATCGTGAATCGCAGTATTTAAGAAACACTTTGACAGTTGATTCCTTACTCATTCTCAGTATCTGGAATACTCAACAATGCTTTTCACTCCTCTTGTTCTTTCTTCTTTGACTGCTTTGGTGCTTTCAGCTCCCTCTTCTAATGCCAGGCCTGCAGGTTCAGCCTCAAGAAGTGGAAATCCTGGAAAGTCGTTTGCGCTTCAGCGTCGCTGCGGAGGATTCGGAAACTGTGGAGGGTTTGGAGGATGTGGGGGCTTTGGAGACTTTGGAGGTTGTGGTGGTTGTGGTGACTTTGGCGGCTGCGGTTTTGGAAACGGTGGTGGATTTGGAGGATGTGGTGGGTTTGGACCTACTATCATTGATGACACTTGCTGCAGCAACCAGGAGTGCTTCCACGACACCTGCTGCGACAGCAACACTGAAGCGGCAGCCTTCTGCAACAACGAGTCCTTCAACGAAGTGGATGCCAATTGCTGCAATGATTTCAATCAGAATACCTTCATTTGTTGATTACTTTTTCTTTCTGGCAAAGGGAATTTTATGAATAAATATGAAGTTATTTTTATCTAAAACATACATTTTGAAATAGTCTAAATTGTATTGGATTTCAAGCATTTTTTATTGATTTATTTTCAATGAGCTTCTTCATATGGGTGCTTATATAATCAAGTGTAGCACAATTGCTGTATCAAATATGTATTCTAATTCTAATATATTTTGTGGTGCTTAATTAAAAGAATGTAAATGGTCAACACTTGATGGCCTAAAGTTAACCTAAATCAATAAGATTTATGTAAACCTTTGGGGATCAGAGAGCTTTATGAGTCAGGCGCATAACCTATACTCATGATACAGTAGCTTTCAAAGCTGTTAAATAAAATCTTCTTAGTAAAAAAGATAGCCTATGGCAAATATATAGTTATTAAATAAAATTCTCCTCCTTCAAGTATTTTTAAACCAAGTTAACTTTTTTCAGAGCTTAAATGTTTTTGCTTGGCTAAATAGCTATGAAAACTACTGCACATCGTTTACCAGCAGGATGCATATCTGGATCTAGGAATTTAAATCTTAATCAGCATATTAAATTCATTAGGCACTTATTTCACCTGTTTCAGTAAACTTCATCTCTTAAAAGCCATTTTAGCTTAAAATATTATTTCGATTGGTTGATAGTATCCTAGATGTAAGAGCTTTTTTATTTTTTAGATCACTGTACTTTTAAATAGGTATTTTATATTTTATCTCGCAAAAGAAAATATATATCAGAAAGGCTGCTGTAAAAGAGCAAAGCTGTGGCACACTCAGCTTTGCTCTTTTACAGCAGCCTGCTTGTATGTGTTTCTGGTCTTGTAGCTGATATACAATTTTTAGAACCCCTTTTCAAATTTATTTTAATTGATATTTCCATATTAATTCTGTTAACTATTGGTTATTTGGGTGATTTTTGGAATAAACATTCATTAATGGAAGGTAAATCTTCTAAGAAATTTGTGAATATAACTTTTTAAATTAAAGGTTTGTCAGGAAATACTGATCTATCATGTTTGACTAGACCATATCTTTATCACTAGGGCTAAAAAAAGACAGGCCACCACCATATGAAAGACTACCATTCCAGATTACAGCAAAAATATACCAAGATAATTATAGTTTGCTATTCAGAAGATACCTGAGATATTCCAGGTCACAGGTCATTGGTCAAATCTAGAAGTTCCCATAAATAAGTGCTAGCCATTTGTGATTCAAAAAATAGACACACTTCCACCAGATAGAATAAAGACAGGACATTACATCATGCTGTTTCACCAAGAAATAGGACAGAGGACTGCCCATGAACAGCATGCATTAGACCAAGCACAAGATGGGACCCCGCCCAATGGATGTCAACTTAGTTGATATCAACTGATTCAAGGAAAATCCAGTCTGAAGAGGAGAGATTAGGAGCCTAGGATACTACCGCATTCCAAAGCCTTATTCAGGTTTGGAATCCAAATCTGGGGCTGAAGCTAGTAGCTTGGGGATAATAGGATAGCTAGTAGGAGTTATCTGCAGCTAGACACAAGTTTGGCTGCCACCTGTACACTATAAAAATCCCTTCCAAGATTACTTGGAAAGCAGATAAAATAATCATCAAATATTACTGCCGTGTACAGCACCTGGGGACAACATCTAGGAGGACACGGCAGGAAATCTTTATAACAAAAGATTTGAGGTTTGAAGCTAGCCTTGGGTAAGCCTTCAGGGCAAAATTAAGGACACATACCTTAATTTCCTGGAATAAAAGAAGAGGAATTATTTTTGGCATAAATGAAAAAAACTTAAAAAACATTAAAGACAACACAAATGTGGATAAACTTGTCTTTATTATGTCAAGGATTGGGATGTACAAGTATTCTGGCTACTGTCAATTCACTTAACATCCAGTCATTGCCTGATTTTATGCCTCCCAATATACAGTTTGACATATCAGAAACGGCAACCAATCAATATCACATGACTGTCCAAGTATCCAGTGGCTTGAACCCATCTCACACATGACTAACTCCTAGGTTTGATCCAACTAAATCCCCACCACAGTCAAGTCTATATAAGTCTAAAGTATTTTCCAATAAAATATACTTCTCTTCTTTCTTAATTCAATATTTGAAGCTTCCCCAAAAAGGCGCTCCTTGTCACTGGTAGCAGCTACAGTTTTTTTACCACACCCATGAAAGAGAGAATGACTGACCAAACCCGCCCACCTTTGCTCACATACTCAACCAGGCCACATCCCAGGAGACCTGGAAAACATAATTATGTGTCCATAACATTGAAAAAGATATACCTAGTAAATGCACCATATTCAAAGGACTGGTCATGCCCAAAGCATGTGCCAAGATAATTCAATACAGTCTCTCTCTTCAACCACAAACAAATGCACAACTTCCTATCACAGGTGAAGTTAACAAAACCAAATACATTGTTATCAACAATTCTTTGATAAAAACAAAGAAAACATCATCAACTGGCTAGACCAAGCAGCCACTAAACTCCATGCCAGCCATATTCCCCACAAAAAACAGGCCCAGGAAGCCAGCAAGCACCTATACAAGGCTGCAGCTAACTGGTTTACCACCTGGGTTGACTCACAAACTGGCAACCAGCTTGAAAACTTGGAAGAGTTCAAAGCAGACATCACACACAATTTCTGCGTCACCAAACCCCTCCAAGACACTGCAATACAGCTCAACAATCTTCCTCAGAAGACCACTATCACGGCTTACGCCAATGAATTTGAGGAAATACACCGCAAAATCCAAAATCCAGCACAAGCTAAAAACTTAAACACCAGAGCCTCATTCATCAACAGAATAAAACCCTCTGTTGCTGCTCTCATCCTCCAGAGGCTAACACCTCCATGTTCATGCTCATTGCAGAAGCCAAGCATGTGGGAAAACACGCAAACATGGAATATGCTGCATGTAACAGCAATTCCTCTCAAACAGCAATGGCAGAGAAAACTCTAATGACAACAAATGCCAAAACACCAATCATAGCAATAGCAACTCCAATTGCAACAATGGCAATTGCATCCAAAGCGCAAACAGCTCCTGTCCTAAGAAGGAGGACACCACCAAAGTTAACAATGCTGAGACAGCAAACCACTATGAATCTGACCCCACATTCTCTGACCTCAAAGGTCTTGAAACAGAGGAACAGGGAGAAGAGGAGGGGGACCAGGCTTAAGTGCCCCTGTCTCCCCCCAACTTGACAAGAAACTGTACCAAGGCACAAACTTTGCTGCTTGCATTCCACGTGTCCCACAATCCTCCATTTTTATGAACATAAAAATTAAAGATTGCTCACAACTTCTTGTCTACCCAAGCACTTAAAAATCTCATACACATAAAATTTTATTTGACTCTGGTGCAAAACACACTATGGTTAGCAAACCTTTTGCAACCAAGTACAAAAATCCAGTTGTCAAATCCAACTTTAAATTCACCAGAATGACAGATAAATCAAAGGTTCTACTTGAAGGCAAAACAACTCCCTTCAGAATTGACCTCCAAGGCTACAAACGTCCATCAAAGGACTTGTCATGAACAACATAAACTACAACATTGAAGCAGGCATGGACTGGTTCACCCGAGTGAATCCCAGTGTATGCTGGAAAACAAAAACCATGACCATCAAACACAACAAAGTCAATTTTAATATTCTCAAAGAACCCAACAACCTCATTCTAAGAGACACAGTATTTGTCCAGGTCATAAACCAAGATAACTCAGAACGTCTAAACAAGGATAGTAATCTCCACATAATGAGGTACACCAAATTCAATAATATACAAATAACCAAAATCAAATGCCCAGAATTTGTGGCACTCCTAAATGAATACACCCATGTATTCAAGGAAGAGCTCACAGAGATACCACCCAAATGGGAGGTCAAACATGACATCAACCTGTGTAAAGCTATGTCTAAACCTGCACCTCTCTACAGACTCTTTCCCATGGAGACCCAAACCCTCAAAACCCATATTGAGGACAACCTAGCCAAAGGATTCATTTGCCCGTCTGAATCCCCGTGGGAGTGGCAGTGTTCTTTGTAAAGAAAAAGGAAGGCACTCTTTGTCTAGTAACTGACTACAGAGCACTAAATGCAAGCACAGTAAAGAATAAATATCCCCTTCCACTCATAGAGGATCTGTTTGCAAGACTCTCTGGAGCCAAATTTTTCTCTAAAATCGACCTTACCTAGGCTATAACCAAGTCAAAGTAAAGAAAAAAGACATATCAAAGACTGTGTTCCATACACAATTTAGATCCTTTGAGTGTAAAGTAATGAATTTTGGGATGACTAACACTCCCGCAATGTTTGTCACTATGATGAACCAAGCGCTAAATGATCTCTCAAATACATTATGATACCTCAACAACATCATATTCCCAAAAACAAAAGAGGTACACCTCATGCATGTCCGCAAGACACTTGATTGACTTGAAAAGCACAAACTATACACTAAGCCTAGTAAGTGCCAATTTATGGAAAATGAACTCCTGTTCTTGGGCCACATTGTCTCTGACAGTGGCATCAAAGCAGATCCAGACAAAATTAAAGCCATAGATAACATGCAACACCCCACCTATGTTAAACAAGTTAGATGCTTTCTCAGAATGGTAGCTTACCTAAGGAAATACATCAAAGACTGCAGAAAACTCACCATACCAATCAATGACTTAACCAAGGGCAATGCCAAAAAGAAATTCATCTTGAAATCAGAATACAACAAGAATTTCCAACTAAAAAACCAAGCTTTTAAGAAGCACCAATCTTGCAATACCCTAATAACAACGGGTGCTACAAGCTTGAGTCATATGCCAGTGACACTGCCATTGGCGCAGTCCTATGCATCCACCAGTCAGGGCAGCAAGACTTCCTGCCAGTATGTTACAAAAGTAGAAAACTAACTAAAACTGAGCAGAGGTACCCAATATACAATAAGGAATTGCTAGTAATATATCACACATGCAAGAAATGGAGATGTTATCTAGAAGGACATTTAAACGTCTGAGTACTAACTGATCATAAATTCTTAATCTACTTTAAACCTCAGAACACACTTGCACGGCAACAAGCCAAACGAATGTCCCTTCTGGAGCAGCTCAATTTGGACATACAATACAAAAAGGGAGTAGATCTGGTCACAGCTGATGCTCTCTATAGACTATGTCAGCCTAGAGAGGATCATCCTGACCACCTGGACCCTGACTGGCCAATCCTATGCAATACTGAGTATAAACCCAAAGGAAAAGACCCCTCAACACACCAGCTAACCCATAATACATTAGTAAGGAAAGAAAAATATTTCCATGTATCAAATGGCACTTTATACCAAATCATTAATAATAAACATGTTCCCTACATCCCATTTGCACAAGTAGTTAACAACATATTAAGTCATCACAGCCTAATAGGACATACAAAGGCTAACTGCATATACCTCATGTTAAAAGAGAGAGTATGGTGGCCCAATCTTAAACAGGCTATAGTTGATGTTCTGAAAAAGTAAACAGTGTGCAAGAAATACGCCAGCACAAAGGCTCCCCAGCCAACGGTTTGTTGTAACTGAACCAA
>QTSX02001196.1:0-15813 GCA_014839935.2 Entomophthora muscae | reverse complement strand
GGAACAGCTTGTTTACTTAGTTGTTGTTAGAAGACATAATGAATTTTTATTAAAAAAGTAAACTCAACAATAAAAGTTTATATCTTAGTCTGTTTTGTTGTTAAGGATGTTAGTTTGATGTGTAGTAAGATCTAAATTTTAGTTTTCCTAAAATAGAATGGAGTGGTTTTTGAGAATTCATGGGATTCCCAAAAGAATTGGCATGAATCTGCAATAAATCATTTAACTGCTATTTGAAGGCAATCATTAATTGATAGATTTCAAATTTATTTCTTTTATGATTTGAATTTGGTTCTTGGATTTAGTAATCCCACAATTTCATGCTTGCTAATCAATTCATGTTGTCTATGATTTGTTAGACTTATAGAAAACACCAAACTTTACATTAGAATCCCACATTTCTGTTTAAATGTATCCTGCATTTCTTTGCTGTGTTTTTTTCTTTAGTTAGTCATATTATCTGCAGTAGGAATTTAAAAGTTTGCAAAATTTAATAAACCAAAAAGTATCAAATTAAATAGTAATTTTATTAATTATTTTAGTTTTCACTTGTTGAGTTGCTTGCAAGTGCAATTTGAAAATATGATCTAGGGGTTAACAATCCTGCATTTACTCTCATTATGTTCTGAATTTAAAGTACTGTAATTTAGGTTGCTTGTGATATTTATCAAAATAATCAGCCTTCTTCAACTTGTCATTAGTTAAAATCCAATAAATATTCCAGAAGGCATTGATTTTTGCCTTTCCTTAGCGTTTTCTGAACAAATTTATATTTTAATAGGATTTTAAGAGAACCAGGATAATATAAAAAATTATTGCTCCCATTCTGTTGGGAAACCCCACTAGTATACCAACCAGTAAATTACTGGGATGGCTGCTCTGAAGGGCCTCCCTAGGGATGTTGCATAAAAGAGGGTAGGGATATATTTATTAGCCTCATGATAACAATACCCAAAAACAGCCAAGAAGATCTGTCTATTAACAGGAAGGGCTTTGTAGTTTCTGGAGCAGGGGCAAGAAATTCACCATATGAGCTATGTTGTGCACAACAACACTGGTCATCACATACCCTCTCTAGGGGAAGTTTACTAGTAACCAGTTATTAAATAAGAAGGTCTTTGGGAAGTACTCATCTCAATAACTAATTTAAAAATATTATAGCCTGTTGGGAGGGTACAGACATATTGCCAAAGGGGAAGTAAGAAGCTTGGATTAGAGCACAGGTATTGTATTAATGTGGACAACTTTCCACATAACTCATTAGTAGTGGTCCACGTATGCAAGAGGATCTAGGAGCAAAATTGACACAAAATATCTAACTAAATTGATAAATATAGTTCAATGTTTTTATGAAATTCAAGATAAAGATGATGGATGGAAGTGTGGCATGGAGTAAAGTGTGATACTTGAGGCTGAAAACTTATATTTGAGCAAGTAAATTTAGTTTTGATAATTTTTGACTCTATAATCAAGAAAAGAATGAGTAGACAGCAGGAGGGACAGCATCCTGGAGGAAACTGTGGTGCTGAGTTGTGGAAAGTAAAACTCAAACAATTGGGCTCAGGATAGATTGGTTTAAATTTAAAATCAAAAGCAGAAGGGCTGCTAAAAGGGTGGGTTTTTGACCTGGGGAATACTCAGATGACTTGAGGGGGAAAACATAGTTACACATTGTAAAAATAAGGAGGAAAACGAAAATTTTGGGGGGCTCTGAATTTTTAATTTAAAAATATATAATAGGTCAGCAAAAAGCCTCAGGGAATTTGCTTCCTTTTTAACAAGGGACTTGGTACTTCACACTGGGAGGGCTTGGGCAATTCAATTATTAGAGTTGAGTAAATTTTTATTGTATGGAGAAATTCCTTTTAGACTAAAAGCCAGCCAGTTGGGGCAACTAAGGTTTCTCTGGTGTTTAGCAATATTTAATTATATAAAACAAATTCTTTGAAAATTTATAACAACTGGATTGGGAAACCCTGATTTAGGGATTAAACACAAATTCATTGGGTATAAAATTTTCTTCTGGGCCCTAGCCCTGCAGGGCAACTGAGGTGAAACTATCTCCCTGGTAGTTGACTATTAATTAAAATGATAATTTGGTTTTCTTTCTGATTGACTACTAGAAGTTGACACTTTTTTTATTAACAGATCTTGATGTACTGAAAATCTTTAATATAAATAATTAATCTACACAGCTATGGTATACTAAAGTCATCCAAAGAGAACCAAAAATGCAAAAAAAAATTGTATTTTAATTAATAAGGATAAGGAGAAATAAGCAATTATTTCTCATTTTACTATTTAATTTGCACTCTTTATTATATAAATATTTTATTATTACTATAAAATATTAAAATTCCAATGAGAAAATAATAAAAATAAAAACAATAATATAAGTTATAAAAAATATAAAGAAATAACTAATTTATTTGATATACTTTATGTCAAGATTTTGTGGTCTTGGGGAATTGTCTTTATTAATGGTCATTTTATGGGGGTTGTTGATAGAGATTGTATGGCAACAATCTGTAGCTATCAATCAAGTCTTAGAGTACATCTAAAGCCTGACAGAGTCTTGTCTGGCTGTAGGAGAAAATACACAGGTCTGCAAGTAGACAGCAGCACACTCTACTTGGATACTTCTGACTATTAGGTTGAGCTAGCAGTGATACAACAATATAGATCTTCAATCTCTACCTTCAAGGGTGAATATTCTGCTCAATCTCTAGTCAGGAGAGCAACTTATATAGGTGTGGATAAGCCCTCTTGCCAGATTGTAATCTGACAGTTTCCAACTCTTATTAGTCATTCTATATATTTCCCAGACTGCTGGTTTAGCCCCCAGAGTTAGGCAGCCATGCCAGCCTGGCATGGGACTTTAATAGATTAACGGACCTCAGCTTATCTTATCAGTGTATTGGTTGCATCCTGATTGCAGTTCTTGAATATGCAAGTTTAGTTACCCTGTCAATTGGATTTTTTATCATGCAGCATTTTTCTGAACAACCTTCTATATTAATTGTAGGTTTTAATGTGTCTTCAGGTGCAAATGTTTGGCAGTAGCATATTTTGCATTATTATTTGGGAACCCTTGGTATTATTGGCTGAGGGGGGTTCTGTGATTATAGTCAGGAATCATCAAGCCTGATTACTTAGGTTTGGTCCAATGAGAAGTCCATTATTGGATCAAGATCAATCTTTGGAGTAATAATAAGAGTACTGATTACCCAAAGCCAGGAACAAGATCAGCTGATGCTTCTTTAAGCTTGCCAGCTCTATGGAAATTGGCTGTCTTAACCAATTAGTCAGGGGAATGATGTTCAAGTCTACCATATTATTCTGGAGTCCTGACACTTTATATAAGTACAACTGTGAATATCCTATATTGTATTAGAAAATTAGGAGAAATTAAGACAATTCATGCACTTTTGACTACAAATATTTATCTGTAATTTAACAAGTATACCTAAAAAAATCAGCACTATCTAAAAAATTAAGATGGTAAAAGTTGAACCTTAAAGTAAAATTAAAAGCAAAAACATAGAAGCAAGAATATAAGCAAGTTTATTCTTCATCCTTCTTCATCCTTCTTCCCTTTCTGAACTTTTATTTCTTCTGGGAGGGCAGTTGCAATAAGCTCAGGAAGATAATTGATTCAGAGGCCTTTGAATTGTTCTTAGCTGCATTCTGGATGTCCTTGGTGAAAATTTTGACTTGGTAGAGGATGTAGTTGGCTAAGTCACACAGCTTGGATGTTTTCTTCTCCTGCTTGTGCTGGAGGAGAAAAAGAACTTGTTGAATTTTGGGTAGAGCCCAAAATTTGACGTGAAGTGTTTTTGAACATCTCAAGTGCCAAAGTGGTCTTCAGCTCACCATTCACAGCACCCTGGTACACATTCCAGCTGGTCTTTACTCTGGTCTTGCCTTACCTCTGAGTGATAACATTCCCAATTGACTGGGGCTCAAAGTAATCCAGGAAAGGCCTGAACTTCTTATGATTCACTATGTAAGGATCATTTGAGATAATCTCAAACCCCTGTGCAGTGTGCTCTGGATTTAAAAAAGCCAAGGCATTGAATTGTGATAGCATGAATTTGAAGGTGTTCAAGGCACCCTTCTGGCCTCAACCTACTAAGTTTAGCATTGACCTGAACATTGAGAGCAACTGCTTGATAAGAGTGAAAGTGGAACCCCTGCACCTCCCCATCAAACAGCTACTCATATGCATTAAACTGAGCAGGCTCAAAGTCCATGATGTATATGTGCGGGCCAAGAGCTCTTAGCCTTGCCTTTTCATCTACTTACAGGGTGGTCTGGTCCTTGTCAGATCAGGAGGATTGGTGTGGGTGTGTCTGGGGAGTCTTCTTGGTATTGTTGATGGGGGAAGAAGGGCAAGCTCTCAGAAGAGGATGGAAAAGGCACATGCTGTAAATGGTCTTGGTGGCCCTGAAAAGAAGGAAGAAGACAAGTGGAATCACCCAGATGTCAATCTGGGCATGGACTATCCAGAGCTGATAAAACATCTAGGGGCAGGTGGCAAAGATACCATCAGCTAGCCAGTTTGACTCCCTTTTTAACTTCATCAGGGTCTGATGAGTTTCACAGCAGAATAATAAAATCTTTGAAGCCTGTTCCATTGTTGTGCAGGAGAAAGTGCTCCCCATTTGGAAGTTGCTTTAGCTTGTGGGTGAGTGTAAGCTTAAAAAGGATGTCAGAGGCCTTGGGAGAAGAGAGATTAGCTGTTATTTGTTTATTGTCTATGAAATTTACCAGTTGTTCCTAGGTTACCACCACCTTTGGATTGTTGGGCTTTGGGTGCTAGAGGGCCTTGATAGCCAGATCAGAAGTGTGGAGGTTTGAAAAGGTGTGGATGAATTGAACAAGGTACCACTTCAGCATCCTTGTGATCAGGTGATTGGGAGGGGACTCAAAAGTGTGGTTCACCTTTCCCAGCAGTAACCCTTTCCCATCCTTCAATATCCAGGCGCCCCCTGCAAGACTTATTCTCATAAATAAAGTACTTGCTCTTGGTGGTGTGGTTTTGATTATTAAAATTGAATGTTTTACTTTCTGTAAAATACCCAGGGCTAACCTTCATGGACATGATGGGGAAGTAGCAGGGGAAGCGCTTGGGAACTTTGAACTCCCCATCCACATTACAGATGTTGTAGATGGCTAGTGGATCTCAAGCCATGTGGCTTGTGGCTTTAAACTTCCTAGAGTAGTCCTCTAGCTCCTTCTGATAATCAGAAGAAGGAAGGGGAGAAGAGCCATCAGGGGGAGGGAAGATTTCCTTGAGGCCTGCCTGGAGGCCTCCTTCTTCTTGCCAGAAGAAGACATAGACTCCTTAGAAGTCTTTATTTTCTTGGCCAGAACTTCTTTGTGGGCCCTGAGTCAGCCTTGGACTGACAAAAGGAATGGTCAGTGATATTTTTTGGATTTAATAGGTGATGAGTAGTGAAGTGAATATGAGTGTGGAGGAGAAGATGAGGGTGGGGGAAAGGGGTTGGGGGAGGAAGAAGGAGTTGGGGGAAAGTTAGTGTATTGGCCTTGATAGACTTCTTGGTACGCTTGGTGGTGATGGCAGGGATCTTTAAGCCCTTGGAGGCTTGGAGGCTTAGCGCTTTGCTTCTTATTGGATTTGGATGATCTTGGCTAAAAAAGCTTATTATTGTAAATAATCAAGTTGAAAGATATAAAAACACAAAGAAGTAAAGCAAAAAAAAAGAAGCACAAAGTAAAAATCTAAAGAATAAAAGATAGAAAATAAGTGATATTTGATAAAGACTCAAAAATGTTAGGTTCAGCAGATATATATTAGGGCTAAATCAATGAAAAAAGATATTTAAAGATAAATAAAATAGATAAACCTTAAATGAGGAGTAGTAGGGGGCTAATACAAGGTGCAATACACCATCTCAAAAATATGACATCTTGAATTTTGCAATCTCAAGAACAGTAAAAATGCCATTTTGATTTATGGCATTATGACTATGAAAATAGTTTTAAAATTTAGTTTTTTTGAAATCAAAAAGGAAATCCAAAAAATAACTAAAAAATAAAAACCATCTCTAGGCTTGAAAAACATTAGATTTTTAAATCTGCAATAAAAAGGGATAGTTTAAAGTAACAAGGCTAAATAAGGCCCAAAAGTTAAAATATACCCTAAACAACCATTTTCATCTATTATAAATATGATCTATACTTTAAAATAAGCATATAATAACCAAAAAGACTAAATAAAAGCCAAAAAATAATAAAACTACAAAGAGAAATAGTATAAGTATTGGAAATTTAATTGAAAATAGGCTCAAAGATTAGTAAACAGAGTAACAGAGATAGCTTGGAGATTTTAGGTTTCTATCCTTAAGACAATATGCAAGGACCACCTTTCTGATCTCATTGTACTTTTTCACTGTCTTAGTCTTCTTTGGGGATTCTCCATGGTCTTATTAAAATTCTTAAATAGCAAGCCAGAGATAGCCTGCTAGGTTTGGAGGTGAATAAGAACCTTGTTGAATTTGGGCTTTTCAACCCAAATTCTTGTTGTAAACTGGCTATGTCACCCTTCAAGGGAAGAGGTGGTCTTAATATGGCTGTCTTTGACCTGCTTGAAGAAGCTCAAAGTGATTGAGTCATCACCTTTTCTGATGTGGTCTGATCCTTGGAATATACCAACCCATTGAGTTTCAAAATACTCAATAAAAGGCGCAAAGATTGCCTGGTTGGCATATGGTATAGGAATAGCAGAATAAGGCATCATAGAAGCCATCGGTATCTTCCTTTCTCACTAGGGCAAGGGCAGCAAAGCAGTTGAAGACGTCCTTGGCTTCTTTTCTGAGGCATCTGAATTTATGAGTTCATGCAGATCAGAGAACTTTTTGAGATGGAGGCAGAGTACTTGCCAGAAGTGGAAATAGTTTCCCTGCAGAGAGCTCTTGAAAACTTTGATAAAGGTATTTTCATGAGCCTGCTTAAAATCAACTACTGTATATTAATGGTAGGGTAGGCTTTCTGCCTGCTTCTTGGTTGGAGCAGCTTCTTCTTCCTGTGACTGGGCCTGCTTCTTGTGCCCTCTGGTCTCATTGGGCTCCTCTTTAATGGTGGGGAGTATTGTATCCAGCTTGTTCTTGAGAATGATGAGAGCACAGAAACATTTTTCCTGCTTCTTTTTGGGAAGGAAGTAGTAAAAAGGGGAAGAACTAGATTTACAACCTGCCCATGAAAGTTTCAAAGTTGGATAAAGGGCTTTGGGCAGGTTAGAAAGGGCCATCTGCAAACCAGGTTTTGCATTTCAAGAGGTTGTGCAGATCCTAGATTTCTGCAAAGAAGATAATAAATACCTGTGAGTTTGGGCTGTCTGTATGTAGGAGGAATTGACCCTCATGACATGATAGTTTTTGTTCCTCAGTCAAAATCAATTATTCAAAGGAGGTAGCGCTGACGCCTTTAGTGCTCAGAGCCTACCTCTGATTAGTGAGGTATCTCTGCAGTTTTGAGGTTTTATTAGCAGAGACAAGTTGGGAGTCATTGAGGTTAATGAGGATATTGTTTACCACCTAAGTTGAGGTTTTGTCCCTGGTGGTGGGGAATTTCTTGACAAAATTTCCCAGAAGATTGATTGGTAGAGGGGATCAAATGGCTCAATCTAGGTGTTGCCTACATTTAATGCCTTAAATCTGGTAAACTTTAAAGTGGTGACTCTTTCAGGGCAGCCAAGGGTATCACATTTAAAGTGATAATGTTGGATGTGGGTTTCCTTGTCATTACAGCTGAATCTGTGGCCAATGGAAAAAAAGCTGACATATCCCTTTTTGGAAATGGTAGGGTAGTGTGGGGCTCCTGGTCATCAGTCCTCATAGTGTGTCCTGGGTCAAAGCCAGTGACCAGCTTAGAGGAGTAGTCATTTCCTAATAGAGGGAGGTGGCTTGCTAGAAGTTTATACTTGGCCTGCACCACTACAAACTCTTATAAGACTTTTTCAATAATTAAGCAGGCATCCCCACCATGCACCTGTACTTTGGCTGGTGCCAACCCCTCTGTGGGGTTATACCAGTCTTTTAGCAACCTAATAAACTCATTCTTAATTAACTAACTTCCCCTATCCGTCATCTCAAGATGCCTAGTTAACCTATCCCACTCCTCCTGTGAGGTTAAATAGCAGCAAATCTTCTACAACTTTGACAATAGGTATATTTCTCCCCTTGGCTAGGGTAAAAGATGTGGGGTAGCTCACTCATAGGGCTCTTATCTTTTATCACTGGAAAATCCAGGCAGGGGTAAAATAGGCTTTTATTCATCTTCAGAGGGAAGATCCACTTAGAAACCTTCTGATGTTTTGCCTAGTGTGTGACACAATATGGTTTTTACAATACTTGGAGTTCTCCAACAATCTCTTGCACTTCTTTTACTTGTTCATGGGCTCTTTCTCCTTAGTCTTGGGCTCCTGTGCTTTGCATGCTCCAGCTCCTGTATCTTGGGCTCCTGCACTTAACTAAAGCTTGTATTCCTTAATTATGGCTTCAGCTCCTTTATAATGGGCTTCTGCACCTTTATCTTGGTCTCCAGCTCTGTTTTATAGTCCTTTCAACCTTTGTAATCTATTATGTGAGTATCTGAAAAGCTCCATATAGCTTCCCTTTTTATTGCTTTATTTCAGCCTTGTTTTCTTTTAAAAATCTCAATTTTCAGAGCTTAAACTATCCAGTTTCCTCTTCTCTACAATATATTAAACCTCTGAACTTACTTCAGCCAATAAAACCACAGAGTTTTCTGCTTCATTCCCTCATTTTTAGGCTTAAACTCTTTAGTTAAAGCTTTAAAAACACTTATTAAACAAGCTTTGACATGCAGTCAATCAAACTCCTGGATTTAATGGTTTTGCCAAACAGTTCACCCTAATGACTTGCCCTTTGCCATGGTTCAACCCCAGCACTGTTTTTCTCCAGATAAACACCTGATCCGCGTTTCAAATGGTTTTGCCATGATTCCTGTCACATTTCTCTGGGAAAACTCAAGAGCTTTTGGTTGTGTTTCACTAAGGAAATTTTCAAATCCTGATTTCTTTGACGTTTCTCCAAGTTTCTACGCATTTTCTCAACATTTTACCACTTTGAACTTGACTGTTTCTTGCTTCTTGCCTTTCCCAACCATTTTGGCTAAACATCCAGCCTTTGTCTCAACAGTTGTTTCTGTCCTGTTTCCAGTCTCTTTAAGCCTGTTCATGCTTTAACAACTCTTAATAAATTTACAGTTAAAACACTACAAGCTATTTCTTTCTCTCTTCTTTTTCATTATATGATAATCAGCTCAATCTTTTTCATCATATCTTTTGGTAGTATTAATTAATTCTTTTACTGCTTCTTTCCCTTATTAATCACCCACAGCAAAATCCAATATTCTTTCTTCTTCATCTACTTCCAAGAGTCCAAGTCAAGCATCCTAGCTTCTGCATACACTTATGCTAGTTCTTCTAAGACAACTTTCAGTTCTTCAGCTAGTCTTTCATCATGATCTTCAAGTCCTTCAGCTAGTTCTTCCTCATCTATCAGCTAGTTCTTTCTATGAATCATCTTAGTTCCAATCCTCATATGATCTTCCAGTCTTCTTAAATAGTCTTAATTGTAATCATACAGTCCTTATTACTAGTCTTCACTGTTGATATTGCACTATAAACTACTGCAGTTTCATTGCCAGTCCCCGTTATTAATACCTCAGACTAAGGCAATAAGTTTACAAAGCTACTGGCGTTTGACTGGGACCCTTGCAAGTGTCCTCCACTTAGGCCATTCAAACAGAAAATCTTCATGTCTGTGCAGTTGTCTTTACTCACTCAGATGAATAATTCTGGGATTTCAGTTGCAAAGTAATCAACTTTACTTTCTGGTAGCCTGATAATATCAAGTTCTGAAGCTGCTTTCCCAAGAAGCCATCCTGATAACATCTCTGAGCATATCCATGTCCCCCACTGGTAGCTTTAGGACCTCCCCAAAGCCTCCAGAGAAACACAAACAAGTAACCCTACCAGTTTTTTAGGTAGAAGTACATGCTTGCAGACCTCCTGTAAGCGCACAAGGGCACCTAGAGCTATCTAAGCTCCTCTCTTCCCTGGCAGCCCACATTACTTGCCAGGGTCACAACAGCATTTAGCCCTGATAGCCCATGTTACTCACCAGGCTGTCACACTCCCCACTCCTAGCAACCAAAGCTCCCTGCTGGGTGGAGACACCTAACTAGCCCACAGTAGCCAATGTTCCCTGATGGAATATCACATTCCTCACCCCTAGCAGCCAACAATCCCTGCTGGGTGAGGACAACTAACCAGCCCCCTAGAAGCCAATGTTCTCTTCTGGGCTGGTCCATAGTTTGCCTCTAGTAGTCCTTTGTTACCTACTAGGTAGGCCTTGCCTCCCCTAGTAGCCAGTGTTCCCTACTAGGCCTCTACCTGTCTCAACACAACTAAACACTGTCAAACTTCAGCATAGCATCTTTATTTGAATTCAAATCAATCCTTGCCTAAAAAACTGCTTCCATGTGGATTTTCACAGGTTTCTTGAAGGTAATGTGGTAGGCACAGAAAAGACACCATTCCTGTTACACATATTGTGGACAGTGTTAACATCCCAGAGCTCAATTTAATCATTCACAGGAGCACCAAAATCAGCTTCCTGCTCCTTCTCAGGCTCTGATATGGGATCAGAGTGGTAATTGAAATCAAACAGCTTTTCTTAGGGATTGAAGGGGGAGTATACAAAGGGAGAGTGGGGTTGGGCTGGTTTCATCTGGTTCAGGTGACATAATGTTGGGGTCTTTGGAGGAGCCTTAGACTTAGAAGGCTGCTTTTTGGGGGTTAGTTTTAGCCTTGGGAGGATTGCCCTTGCTCTTGGAGGCCTTGGGCGTAGCTTTGGGGTTGGACTTGGGTGGCATCTAAAAAGTAAATTATTATCAAAATATGGGTATTTTGAGGGCATTTTTCAAATGGATAAATGTGAATGCTTAAATAAGAAAAATAATAAAGATTTTTACATAGAATTGTAGAGTAAGTCTGAAAATAGTTACTATCAAAACCAAAAAGGTTTTTTGTAAAATGATTTTTTTATTGGTAGCACAAGTAGGAAAAACTTTGAGTTTTGACTGAGTCCTTGCAGTTCAAAATGGTGTTTTTGAAGTGTTGTAATCATGAGGTGCTGTAGCTCAAAAATAATGAGTTTTGCCCATCTTTTATATTAAATTAAGAAATTTACAGTGGAGCTACTTCAAACAGGCCAAAGAGTAAAATTTGAATATTTCAAAAACTAGCTTATACAACTGGGGCTAAAAATTACCAGTTGTTTATAAAAGGTAAAACAAATACATATTTGCAAAGTTTAATAAGTTTTCTTCATTTTTTTATACTATGATTAATGGCGTGAAAAGGTACTTTTTAAAGGGAACAGTTGACTTTGATTTGGCACCTAGGCCAAAGCCTACTAGCTGTGTGCTAATAAAACTAATTTTTTATATTGTATCCCATAATTGGAATTAATAATCATCAAGAAAAAAGCCAATGTTCAACACCAACTAAGAATAGGCTTAATTTTTATTACAAAATAAGAAGAAAATCACTATTAAAAAAGGCAAATTATTATACTTTTAATTTAAGCCAGACTTCAACAATGAAACTACACAATGCCAACATAAATTAACAGCTTATTATATTTCTTAATAAAATACAAGTAATCAGGAATATATTCACAGTATAATAAGTGCATTTTATATTTGTACTTGGCCCTTTGTTTCATAGTTCTTTGACATATAATGGGTGAAAATTGCAAGCTTTGTTTTATTTTATATTTGTGGTTTATTATATCTTTGAAACCACTGGACATGTTCTAGTCAACCCTTAAACAGTGTATTAAGCCAGATTAAATAGGTTAAAACTAGGATTTGTATGGTGTCATTTAAAGTTGACACAAAGGAAATCTAGTGCAAAATCAAAAGTGATACAAGGGGAATAAGTTAAGCAAACACAATGGCATAATTTAAGAAAAATTTAATAGTAGCTCCACTATAAAAGAAGGCCAACTACTAGCAAAGGTGTCACCTTCACTAATCTAATAAGAAAAATACACAGCTTAAAATTTTCAACTTACAGAATGGAAAGCTTAGGACCCCAAAAATTCATATAATAATGATAAAACTACTACTTAGAATATGTAGTATTTAGTTTTTAAAAGTTATATGAATATAACTTTATTATAGCCCAAAACCAAAAAGCCTATATACAGTCTAGAATTCAAACCCAATATTAATTTAATTAAGATGTATATGTTTTTTAAATAGTGATTCACCTCAATAATGCTGACTGTCTAAAAGTTGACTAGTCAGGATTTAAACAATAATTTAGGCCAGCTGTCTGGAATCAAAATTTTAATACATGTCAACACTTAAAATGCCAACACTAAATATTTGAATGTAGTTTTGTCCAACTTTTTCTTAATAAAAAGCCTCAGATACTTCACATTATTAATATCATTGAAGGTTTTTTTGCATAGTCTATATAATAATCCTCCTTAACTTAATATATTTTTAGCTTTAACTTTCATTTTTAAAATTTACTCACTGTTATTTCTATAACCCCTTTTTCTTTATGGGGTAAATCAAAGAAACCCCAGCCTAATAAGAAAACCCAAATAAAAACTGCCAAGGACAATGTTAAGACTAAGGCTTCTTCTCACAAAAAAGTTCTTAAGAAAAAGCCTAAAAAATATGAATAAAAAAGAAACCCCCACACCTTCAGCTTCTGAGAAGGACTCTGATGAAGGTTTCACCTCCAATAGCTGGTATAAGTATGAAAGAAATGAAGATCCCATCAAGAAGAAGAAAAGAAATGCAAGCTTCAAACCCTCTCCTACGCCCTCTCCTGAACCATCCACTGGTGAACATGAAGATGATGAGCAACATGAGTACTTTCCTGGTTTTCAACACGCCCCTCCTTGGCCATGAGATGCACTAAAAGCCCGCAATATTTTCAATGTTAAGGACACCTTCAAGATACCAAAGAGATTCCCAAAATTCTTTTCATTAATGTCATTCAAATATGGACCAAGCATGGTCAGTGATGGCTATATGTTTAAATTCAATAATTAGAAGCTAGGAAGCAAGATCAAACATTTTACATATGAAGACAGAGGCTGCCCAGCACACCTAAACACCCAAGATTGGGACAAAGTTACCTTGGAAAAGGGGGAACATACCTCCATGCCTCCCACCACTTTGATTGAGAAGCTGCTCAAATGGTACCTATTCCAAATGATCCTAGTATCAAAAGACATTAAAGAACCTCATCTGGAAGGACAGGCCACGAAACACTTGAGCAAAGGTAATCTTAAATTTGTCCCTGACTGTGAACAACTTGTTAAGTATATCTGTGATAGACACCAAGAGCTAAACCCAATTGGAAAAAGTACAACCCCACTAAAAGACCTGGTCCTTACTCCTGAGTTAAGATGACCCAAGACAATGAACAGTTCCTTCTTCACAATAATGGACCTGGTGAAAAATAAAGGATCATATGCTATGCCATCTATAAGAATCTAGAGCAACTGGGTGCTACTGAGACTTGGCTATGTGATAAGACATTTGCAACATGTCCTAAGTAAATACTATCAGCTATGGGTAGTGCATGCTCATCTTGATGATAAAACCTTTCCTTTGCATATTTTCTTCTTTTTGGAGCCTCAGAGGAGATATACCTAAGAGCATTTAAGATTCTACTGGAGGGCCTTAAAGCTATTACCACTGAGGCTGGAAAGAATCCTGGTCCTTCAACAAGGGCCAATACTGATGACACTGATAAAGACCAAGTCACCCTAGCTACTGAAGAGATAAGAATGCAATAGATCCTTTGGCCCCAAAATAATTATCATGGATTATGAAACAGCCCAATACAATGCCTTTGTAAAAACCTTCTATGTACAGGTACAAGGGTGTGGATTTCATTACTGACATGCTATTAATAGACATCTTAAGGGCAAGACCCTCTTCAGCTCTCTCACACAACAAGATACAAATGGTAAATGCAAGTTTCTGATCCAGAAGTTTGTTTCTCTTGAATTTATTAAGCCTGATCAATGTTGTCCAGGGATTTGAGCCTCCCTGTAGTGACCCTTTTGAGCCATTAAGCTGAGTTCCAACCCTTCTTTGACTACTATGAGCCACAGTGGGTGGGGTGCAAGGTGGTCAGCTGCAGGGGCAAGCCAGCAGCAAAGGCAAGCTGATATTGCTACCAGGCTGCCCTCAAGGATAAAATAAAGACAACATCAGCCCTGAAAAATTGGAATAAACATCTAAAATCCTCCTTTTGGGGTGAATCCCAGATGCAACACCTTCTTTGAGCAACCTTAAGCCTGAATGCAGGGGAAGACTGTCTCCTCCCTTTGAGATATGTAAGTAAGGGCTCCCAAGAGGAGAAGACAGTGTAAGTCTAGCATTTATAAAGAGAAGATCAATTCAGCTGTTAAGAATAAGTACAAGCTATCTGAGCTTGGGGAGCAGATAAGCAAGATTGCCACTGTACTCTGCTTGCAGAAAACCTTCAACTTAGTTTATTTTAAATATTTTTGGCTCTTTCTGAAATCTTATTCTATGATTTTAATCTAAAAACTAATAATAATATATTTATCAAGACACTTTAAATTAAAATGTTAGAAATAATTAATAATTTTTATAAAGGATTTTTATGCTAGAGCCTGGATTATCTAGCTTTAATAGTTGATTAGTACTAAAATATATGTATTTTTGGGTTGCTGCAATATCAACTATTCTTAAAATAGATATTTATCTTTAGTTTCTTTATTTAATATAGTTTATTTTTCAAGCTTTTTTTGAAAAATAACCCATAAACTTTTAATATGATAAATAAAATAAGTTTTATTGGAAAACAGTTAATTTCATAGTAAATTATTTTTGAAATGGATTTCCATTATATTTTTTAATTATTTTGAGTTATTTTTTATTTTTTGTGATTTTGCATGATCATATTACCCTAAAAATTATTTTGAAGCTTAAGTTTTATTAAAAAATGTTCAAGAAACAGGTTTATGCTTGTTAAAAAAGTGCCAAAATACTAGTAGGCTATATGATAGGAAACTTTATCTTGAATTTTCTAATGTGTTGGCCTGGGTATAAAATTAATTTTGACAATTGACATGTAGACATTTTGAATGTTGACTGTTCCCTTTTAAAAGTAGAAGGCAAGAATTGGTAGGACCTGCCATCTTGAATTCTTTATCTTGATTTATGCCATCTCAAAATTAATTTGAGATGGTGTTTTTGTGCTAGTGATTTTGAATCATAAAAAATAAAAAAAATAAAAAATAGTTAAAGTTTACTTATAATTTTATAATGTATCATTGCAAAAGTACATCATCTCAATTTTTTACTTTGGGTCAAATTAACTGAATCTTATTTTGCTTACTTTATTTACATATGAAATCACTTAGTGTGGGGCATGATTACGCCATCTTGATTTTATGTAGTCTTGATTTACTCCATTTATCTTAAAATAAAATAAGTCTATTCCTGCACTAAAGTGAAGGCTGTTGTATACAATCAGAAGATGTTCCTGTAGTATTAATACAAGACACATATAGTAAGAACAACATAAAACAGCACCACTTGGTATTCCTACTAGTGATTGTCATTGTCTGGTAGAAAAAACCCTTTGCTATATGTAATTTATAACTAATCTATATGGGATATGTTGATAGGAGTTTCTTTAATAATACATTTTAATAGTGATTTTAATATGAAAGGTGGTGATTATGCAATTCT
>QTSX02001195.1:0-15934 GCA_014839935.2 Entomophthora muscae | reverse complement strand
AAACCCTCCTGCCGCTGACAAAGACCAGGTCACCCTGGACTTAGAGGAAAAGGTAAGGATCAAAGCTCTGGGGCCTCACATTTGCATCATGGACTTTGAGACTGCTCAGTTCAATGCATTTGAGCAGTTATTTATTGGGGAGATGCAGGGGTGCCACTTCCACTTCTGCCAAGAAGTTGCTTGCAATGTGCAGGCCCATGACAAGCTTAGTAGGTTGAGCCGGAGGGATACTTTGGACACCTGCAGATTTGTGCTTGCACAATTCAGTGCCTTGGCTTCTTTAAAGCCAGAGCACACTGCGCAGGGGTTCAAGGCTCTCTCAAAGGATCCCTACATAGCAAAACATCTGGATTTCACGCCTTTCCTTGAGTACTGTGAGCCTCAGTGGATTGGAAAGGTTGTCATGCAGAGGCAAAGTAAGGCCCGCGCCAAGGCCAGCTGGAACATGTACCAGGCAGCTGTCAACAGGGAGCTGAAGACCAATTTGGCTCTAGAGGCTTACCATAAGCATCTGAAGGCTAACTTTGTGCTTCACCCAATTTTCAACAAGTTCTTCTCCCTTATCCAACATGAGCAAGAAAAAACTATCTCCAAGCTCAGAGATCTGGCCAACTGCATCCCCCACCAAGCCCACCACCAAGTTCTTGCTCTTCACAAAGGCCATCCAGGGTGCAGCCAAGCACAAGTACAAGGCCTCTGAGATCAAGTATCACCTTGAGCTTATTGCCACTGCCCTCCTGGAAGGGGCTAAAATGAAGAAGGGTAAAATGGGGGAGGAATAAACTTGCTTGTCTGCTTCTATAGTTTTTACTTTTAACTTTTAACTTTTTAGCTTTAATTTTTACTTTTTAGTTTTAATTTTTCTATTTTTTGAGTTAATTAGATAGTACTGATTATTTTATGTATATATGGTAAGTTTGATATGAATAGTTATAGTTTGAAAGTGAATGAAATATCTTAATTTTTGTTAATTTATTAGTAAACACAAGATATTCACAGTTGTGCTTATATGAACTATATCAAATGAATATCAATATTTCTTTATATTTGCCTAAATTCTATGATTGTGTTTATGTTTAATTTTGTTTCATTGTAATTTTAATTTTTTATGATAATCAAAACTTTTTTAAGGAAGAGTAAATTACGTTGTGCAAAATTAGAAATAATTGCTTATTTCTCCTTATTCTCATTGATTAAGATACAATTTTATTATATTTTTGAGCTTTCTGGGGTCCTTTTGTATATCCTAGCTGAATAGCTTAATTTTTATATCAAAAGTTTTCAGTACATCAAGATATGTCAATTAAAAAGTATCAACTTCCAATTGCTGATCAGGGAAAAAGCTGAATTCTCATTTTACTATAGTGTTGAGCACCAGGGAGTCAATCACCATGTAGTTGAACTTACCAAAGTTGCCCCAGGAGCACCTATGGCCTGGTGAATTTTACAGAATATCCCCTAATTCTGCCTATTCAGAATTCACCTTAGAAGAAATTCTAATCTACGGCCCTGAAGCCAGAACTAGAGAGCCTGAACTCAATGGACATAATAGCACCTGGAATATCAATCAACTATTACTATTACGGAACAAATATAACTACCTGCCCACCTATTTAGTGCCTATGACCCCTCCTGTGACCCCGCAGCCCTACTGCCCACAAGAAACCATAATTACCAATGAATCAACCTCCACCCAGTTATTTGGCAACCTCTAGATAATGCTCACTGGATTAGTTGATTCTATGGTGCCCACCAATGGGCCTTGGGCCTTGATTGGAAAACATTTCTCTTATATTGTAAAGTTAGTCCCCATCCTGTGGCAGGGCCTTCTCTCTGGGCCCACGGGCCATCTGCCTATGAGTTCCCCTGAACCTGCTGCAGGCTGGATCACCAAAATACTTGTAACAAAATAACAATAGGTTCAAGTTCTGGTATATTTTTTACATTTTTTAACTATAGGCTTATTTTGTTAAGAGAAGTTATCTGTAATATGAATTCAAAACCTGAATGATAAACTTTAAGCTAATCAGAATAATTAGTGCCCATGAATCAAAGAATTTTTGAATGACTCTTTATGTCACAAGAATCACTTTCTCACACAGCTACTTATTGGCTTAAATTTTATTGCCAAGGTTTTGAATTCAGATCACTTACAACTTTTCTATACACATTAGTTGTATAACTATCTAATTTAAACTTACCTGAACATTGAATTGTTGCTATTTATGTCACAAGAGACAGTTTAAGAGTTAAAAATAGCTGTGCTCTTTATTTAGATACACAGCATAGTAAATATATGATATCATATAGAAATAATCTAGACATATAGAAAAATATGAAATAAAAACAAAGAGACAAATAAATAATTTCAATTGTGGGAAATAGATTATATAACTTAAAAACGTTTGGCTGTGAGGAGTTTATTTGGGACAGGAATAATGATGACTATAAGGCTGAATAATGCAGGAAAAAGGTGCTAATGTGGTGCTGGACTGGGAGTTCTGAGACTGAATGGGTAGGGCTGACAGGTTGGGGTTGGCAGTGGCGGGGGGTGAACTTGGTAGATTTAACATGAAGGCTGATAGATAAAACCCATTATACTCCTTGTCTCTAATTGGTTCAATTGGCTGGTAAACAGCTGTGGCTTGGGTGGGATGTACTTTCTTTATGTGATTGGCTGCCCTTGTTCACATGCAAGACAAGTTGAAAAATCAAGCCAATCACCATCTGCCAATCAAAGAGAGAAGCTTGGTTAAAGACACCAAGGTAAAGATCATCAAAGGACTGTGAGTGCTGCTCCCAGACAATGTCCCCAATATTGTTGAACATGACATCACCTAGATGGATATCTGAATGACCAGCTAGATAAATCAAGGCCTGGTGCCCATGTTCTTCATTTTTCTTGATGACCTTGGATTTTCCCAACTGATGGCTCAAGAAAACTCAATAAGAAGAATTTGAGTCTCCCCAGTATTCAAGTAATGCACAAAAATCTGGTTATACTCATAATCATTAGTGTAATCAGGGTTTGTCTGATAATAGACTGAACTCTTGGATGAAACATCCATAAATTCACCAGGGAAAGTCCTCTTTTTGACTTTCTTCCTTCCATTGGTCTTATTTACTTTTCCTTGTTCCCCAAAATTTTCAAATGCAATATACAATCTGTAGCATGAGATGAACAAGACATAGTTGAATAAACCTGTTAAGCATCAAGCAATGCTGTAACTGTGCTGTTTTAAAAGAGTTACAAGAGAGAAAAATATTTAGAAACTAGATACTATTCTTTATTGAGAGATAGTGATTATATAGTTAATATGAGTCATGGATAACAGGAACATGATTGTGTAGATCACACAGTAGGATGGTGAAGGGAGTGGCTTGATACTAGTAATGAGTCAATTGCCAAAACAAGGTATCCACTGTAAGGGATCATCATTTGTTCATGTTGTTGGATTTGGAAATTTGAGTTGACTTCCTAGTCTGGCTTTGAGTGACTGGATAATTGGATTGGGGGTCACAAACCTGCTTACTTGGAACCTTGCTGGCGGGTTGAGCCTGCTGTTTTGACAGTAATAGTGGATAAAATGAAAGGATCATACAGGGAATCCTCACTGCCATTGTAAGACTTCAGACTTTTTCAACAACAGCTGCAGTTGCATCAAACCCTGTGCTCAACCATCACCAATAAATTACTATTTTCCAAGGATACAAGAAATACAGCTAGAATTGAGACAATAGTTTTATTGATGAGCCTAAACAAGAGGAGATTGAAATTCTTAGAATAATAGAACTTTGAGGCTTTTTATACCTAATTCTAAGAAAAGGAGATGATATGGAAAATATGTTTAAGAATATATTTAAATCATAGTTTTAATAAAAAAATACATTGTCGAAATTGGGATTCTGAAATATGGAATCAAGGGCTTTTGGCTGACACTAGTTTAGGCCAAAATGGTTCAGTATTTGTGAAAATATAGGCAACCAAAGATGGTAAAAGAGAAACAAAAAATAGAAGTATTGGTATAAATATCAGCAAAATAGGATATATCACTTGGGAATTAAATTCTCAGTCCTGACAGCCATCTCATTGGTCTCTGTTAGAATTGATCCACACTGAGACTGAGGCCACTTTACCATGTATCCAGTGTAAAGTTACGCCTCCCCCTTAGGCCTCCACTTCAATTCCCACCAAATGCTTGGGGACTTTCACCAAATTGTGCTTGAACAATTATTCAAAAGTTACTGAAAAAGCCCTCAAATTAATACTTGTGGAATTATTCCAAAGATGCCACACCTAACCCACCCAAGAGACACCTCTGGTTAAATATCATGTGCAAGAGCGGCTGGGAGCAGTGGTAGTTGCGTCCAAAGCAGATTCCTCAATTTTTTAGTTGAGTCAGTTTTCCTTTTTGATTCTCTCCATTCAAACCTTGTCAAGATTTTCCCTCCTTGAGAAATGCACTCATATCAGCTCATATCATTGGTCAATTAGTTTGCTGGCATTTGATCTCCCACCCCAATTCCCTCCCCCTTAAATGAATGCAAGAGTTGTATAAGACCTTACTTCATCATTCTCTACTCTAATAAAGCTCAAATTTTTTTAGTTTAATTTGGCCTTCTGGGGTTGCCTATTGCTTTTGTTGTTCAGTTGATTCCTTCTCCCCTTTGGCCTCTCAGGAATTGTTGGCAGCAACCTTTTGGTTGTTGCTGAAACCGCAATTTTATTGTGGTTGAGAGCTTGGTTCTATTTTCTCTTAACCTGCTCCTCAATTCTCACATCCAGAGCTTCACAATACCCAAATTCCATATTGACTAAGGTGATTCCTGGCTTGGGTCAAAGGAAGCCTGGAGTCTCACTGCAGAAGATCAATCATAACTGGATATGCTTCATTGATCAGGGACTCAGGTACCTTCTACTGCTTCTTGGTCATCCCAATTATGTTCCCATTATTAATAAAGTTATTGAATTCTTGCATCACAGTATCTCATGCAAAGTTTAATTGGTTTTCAATTTGATCCCAGGTCAGGCCACACTGTTTTAGTGCCAAAATTTCCTAGAGAATCTGGGAATTAATAATTTGGTGCTTAGGGTGCTGGGCCACAGACACTGAAGCCTAGTTGGTTAGATCAGGAGCCAGTTGGGTATTAAAATTAAGTTATTCTGAATCAGATCCATCAATATTATTATATTGTTGGCTGGTGCCATGAGCAGGGTCAGGAAAGAGGGTATAAGCAGAGCTAGACTCTTGGTGACTGTCAAACAAGTCAACCCCATAAGGTTCAGGTATAGTTAAGCTTCCTTGTTATCACATCAAAGATCTGGGTGTAAGAATGGGCATCTGCATACTTATTCACCCCTCTGCTGACACTATCTTGGCTGCTGTCTTGCTTTATTGCTTGCTGAGTCTGTCAAAATTGTTATTGCTAGTAAAGACCATTGTAAAAAACTAAGCAAATTAGAAAAAGTAGAAGTTTAAAATTTTATGAATTTTGGTTTATTGTAATCACAAGTCCAGATTTGAAAAGATCTTGAAATCATTATACATAAATAAGGAGCCATGAAAATGAATAAAATGACTCTGTTCCTAAATTGGATAGCTGTTGATTGGCTGCTAAAATATTCCTTTTATATTTCAGGATGAAAATATTAAGCATATTTGTGACTTCATTATGTTTGTGTCTGTAAAATTTTGCTTCTTGGTTGCTCTATTTTTATTTCACATTAGCCCTTCTGGTGGTGCCTCATCTGAATCCTGATAAGATTGTAATTTATTACGGAACAACCCCAATTTATTTCACTTGCTTTGAAAATTCAATTTGTTTCTTAGTTTGTACTATCCTGTTTGATGTTTGATATAATTCTTTATTTTGTGTTAGTGATATTAGATTTCCTGTTTTTTCATTAACTAGTTCACCAAAAAATATCCAAACTATTTGTAGTCTGGAACTTGCCTGGCCAAGAGTTTGCTAAAATCTGAGTCTATTTTGTTTAAATCTGACTTTTTTGCTTGGCGCCATAGTTGTGAAAACCACTGTACTTGAACAGCTTATATGTTTCTCATAATGCCAGTTTCAACCCCAGGCTAGGCATCCATATGGTATAGTGGCATGAAATGAGTGTTTTAATTTTATCCTTTTTGTTCAGTTGAAAACTTTGTTCTTAATTTAAGTGGCATATTGGTAGATTATTCACATGGCCTTGTATAACCATCATAAAGTGAAAGGGCTAGTAAGTCAATCTTGAGTAAACAAAGCCTCCACAGTTAGGCTAACAGGTCAATTTTGAGGTGATAAAGCCTCTATGAGCAGGCCAGCAACCATATATTCTGAAGTCAGTAAATTTAAATTCAACCATATACAGTAGTTTTAAAAGCTATGACGACAACCAAAAATACCTCAGATTTAAACAAAATGATTTCAGGTTTGAACAAAATCCAAGTTGCGCAAGATTCAGGATTCAAATAATTTAAATATTTTCAGTTAATAAATGAACTGTCAAACCAAAAACAAATTTTCACTAGCCCATTATAAAAATTATATCAAACATCAAGCGGCATAGTTTAAACCACAAACAAAATGAACTGACGCAACAAGTGAGATGAATGGATGCTGTTCTGGAGTATATTATAATCCAACCAGTACTCATATGAGGCACCAACAGAAGGACTAAAATGAAACAAAATTTGGGCAATCCAGAATCAAGATTCTACAAACAAGAAACAAAATAAAGTCACACAAGATGTGTAGTATGAACAGCCTAAAATAGAAGTATAATAGTTTTACAGCCAATCAACAGCTATCCAATTTAGGAACAGAGGCATTTTATTCATTTTCATGGATACTTGTTTGTATGAAATGGTTTTGAGAACCTTCCAAATATGGACTCAGGATTACAATAAAAATAAGTCATAAAATTTTAAAATTTCTACTTTTAGTGATTTTATCCTAGGTTTTAGTTCAATATGGTTTTCAACATCAACATTTTCAACAGCGCCAGAAGCCAAGCCAGCTTCAATGGAGGCAAGGCTCAGGGCGTGGAGGCACCCGTTTATACCCAAGCCTTTGAGGCAGGTAAAAAGGAATATGACCTATACCTGACCCCAACCCCTATGGCTTTGACTTATTCAATAGTCACTTTGTGCCCAGCTCTACCCCTGCTCCCGTACCTACCCCTGCACAAGCTGCCTGTCAACCAACCAATCAGGATTGCAACCTTGATTTAGAACAAATTGCTGCCACCACCCAACCTGCCCCCTACAGCCAATCAGGCTTCAGCTCCTATGGCCCAGTGCTCCAAGCAATGAATCATCACCACCCAAATTCTCCAGGAAATTGAGGCACTGAATATGCAGGGTCTGTCCTGGGATCAGATTGCTGACCAATTGAAATTTACCTGAGCCACCATAATGCGGGAGTTCAACAACCTAATGAACAAAAGGAATCTGATTGGGACAGCCAAGAAGCCCAAGAAGGCCCCTGAGTCCCAAATCACAGAAGCCTACCCAATCATGCTTGACCTCCTCCATTGGGACCCAAGCTTCCCTTGACCCAGGTCTGGAAGCAACTTGTGCACCATGGCATTTGGGTGTCTGAGCGCATGGTGCAGCTCTGGATGCATGGAAAGGTGGCTTCAATACAGTTTTTTACCAATTTTGCCAGCAACCAATGTGATGGCGCTGAGGATTTCCTGTATGATCCCACCATCAAATCCATCCTGGTTCAATGCCTGACAAGTTTGTCAGATGACGTCATTTTTGTCTCCTATTATAAGCTATCAATAGCTTTTGACAATTTTGGCGCCCAAGGAAGAGTCACCACCCAAAAAGGGAGGAAGAAGGTCAAGAAGGGGATGTTCATTGGTGCGTTTCTGGCTGTTTCAGCCAGGGGTTTTGTCTACTATTAGAAAACCCCAATTTTTACTGATGGCTACAAGTACAGCCACATCCTTGGTGGATTACTTGACTCCTGGGATGGCTTGAATTCCAAACACCAGGTTTTCTTGAGCCACCAGATAGAGGGTGGCTCCACCGCCCTTGAGGCCATCCAGGGATGCAGGCACCAGGCCTCAGTCTACCCTGTCAGTCATGCAGACATTCATCTGGGTGATGTTGTGTTCTTCAACATTAAAGACACAGTACAGGAGCACCACCCTCAGACTTTTAATGATCTTTATCTTGGGGTCCTCAACCAGGATTCTCTCTTTGGTCACCAAATGGTGGCTGACTTGTTTGCCCAAATTGTCTTCCATGTGAATACAGGCAACCAATCACAGAAGGAAAAGCGCCTCCCACCCTGTGCCACAGCCACCTATCAGCCAATCAAGTCAATGACAGACAAAGAATATGACAAGCAGTATATGACGGCCATTAAATAAAATCCTCCTATCCTTACCCCCGCCACCACTACCCCCACCTTCCAGCCCCATCCATCCAATCCCAGACCCCCCAGGCCAGCACTGCCTCTATGTCTTCCTTCTCACACTATTCTGCCTACTAGGAATCACTCTTCCCTGCCCCAATAAACCCCCTGTTGCCAAACATTTTCTATTTATATTTTTTTTTGAATTTCAATAGTTCATGTTCTCTTTGCTTAGAGTGGGTTTTATTCTTTATGTTCAGCTTATTTCTATAAAATCATATATTTACTATGTCATGTATCTAGATCCAGAACAAAGTTATTTTTAGCAATCAAACAATGCCCCTTGTGAAAATATTACTATGATTTGGTGATCAACTAAATTTGAATTAGAAAATTATAGGTTAATTGTGTTTAGATAAAGTTGTTACTGATCCAAATTCAAAACCTTAATGATAAACTTTAAGCTAATCAGGAGCTGAGTGATAAAGTGATTGTTGTGACATAAAGGCTCACCCAATAATTCTTTGATGCATATGCGCTAATTAACCTGATTGGCAGGTTGTTTTGCCATTTTGCGTTATTGCCAATGTGGCAAGTTGTTGGTGGACTAGTGCTAACCCAGAAGCTGATTGGGCACTGGTCCACCAACAACTTGCCACAGCAGTAATGGCGCACAATGGCAAAACAACCAGCCAATCAGGTTTATTGCGCATATGCATCAAAGAATTATTTGGTGACCCTTTATGTCACAACAATCACTTTATCACTTGGCTCCTGATTGGCTTAAAGTTTATCATTAAGGTTTTGAATTTGGATCAGTAACAACTTTATCTAAATACAATCAACCTATAATTTTCTAATTCAAATTTAGTTGATCACCAAATCATTGTAATATTTTCACAAGGGGCAGTGTTTGGTTGCTAAAAATAATATGGCAATTAAGGGACAATGCTGACACAAAGCAAACGCCACATATTGAGTTGAGCGTAAAACATATACACAATGAGTAAAAATGGGATATTGGAGTAATGCAAAAAAAACAGGGATAGAAAAAGAGACAATATTATCATAATAATACAGATTTTATTGGGGTGAAATCTATAAAAACATAAGGAAATGTTAGAAAATCAATGAGATAATTGGAGAAGCTTTTGAAGGAACTTGACTCTGCAATTTTAGAGATCAAAGAAATTGACCACAAGATCAAAGCAAGAGTTAAGTCCACCATCCTTGAAGGAGACAAGATAGACAAGGTGTCTGCAAAGGCCCTTATGACCAAAATACCAGACACCCCTGAGAAGACAATCAAGCGCTTACTAAACATTCAGAAGACAGTGGTCAAGGTCCTCCAGTTTAAGGCGTACAATCTTTCTGCGCTGTGTGTCTGGGTCAACAACCCTGAAATGTATGCCCACCTCAAACCAGAAAAGCAAGCCTGAACAAAGGACAAAGAATTAACAGAGCAATTGCTTGCACCAATAATGACTAAGCCTGCCAAAGCCGCCGGCAAAGAGGATATACACAAAGGTAACATAAAAAATAAAATTAAGAAATTTTTTTAAATCCTTACCTTTTTTTAAAAAACCATAGGCAGTGAAATCCGCTGTGTTCTGGTCCTGTTTGTCCCTGCCACATTCTACGCCAACTATGCCAATCATGTGGCTAGACAGCTGTTTATGTTTCCCCCTGTCTTGCGGGAGCTGGAGGACTGCATCTACAGGTCCTTCCCAATGTCCAGGAAGGCATTGGCTGAGCTTACACATGCTGAGGGGGCATCTGAGTGGGCAGTTACTGCCTACAAGGATGCCCAACTGGCCCGCCTGGACCCGGTATCCCTCAATGGAGTTTACACAGTAAACATATTGAGCATGTTTGGGACGTCCTGGCAACACTCCCATTCAAGAATATACTGGAGATGGGCTGGGCTCATGTGGCTGCTTGCTTCTGCTACCCCCTGGAGCACACCCTGTCTTACCTGTTGAAGAACTTCAGGCGTGAGATGTTGAAACTAGCTGTTTCAAACGCAACAGCCATGAAGACAAAAATCCTCCTTGCTGACTTTGGGTTGGCCTGGAGCGCCAATGAGAAGGAGCTCCCTGCAGCCTTGGAGCTGATCTTTGCTAAAACCAAACACAAAAAGAAAATAAGTACAGTATACAATAAGCTATGAGAGTTCATTGAAGCCTTTTCTGGGCAAAGGCTTCACCTCGTTGTTTACCTTGGGTATCTCTTCTACTTCAGAATGGGCGCCAGCATGGAGGACCTAGACGGGGTTCTTCTTGGGATTGACAAGGCCTGGCTCTTCCTGGATAACAAGAAGGTCCCCCCTGGTACAACTTGGTTGACCATGTGATCCAGAACGCCCTGGTCCTGGCTGAAATTTACGGTTCTGCAGCCCCGCCAGAGAAGCTGCTGCTTCACTCCCACCTCACCATACTCCCTTTTACTAGCTGCTGAGAATATTTTAACCAGGGTAATTCTACTGTATACATTGTGGCGGTGGAGGTTGTGCGCCACCTCCATCGCCAGGTGGGTACATACCAAAGGACTCACTTTAAGCGCACCTAATAAAAATAGCATTCCAATAAATTTCATTACAATTTATGTTATTTTTATTAAAATAAATTTTTATAATTTTTATTTTAGCAAACAAGTTTTGCAAAATATATTGCAGAAACAGTTTTCATAAAAACATAAAATTATACGTTAACAAAATATAATTCTAATTTGAACATTTTACATTTAATTTTTTAATCCCATTTTTATATTTATTTGATAAGAGTGATATAAATATATTCACGTAATCACGTATCAAGTGTCTGGGATAGCCTCAGATGCCATAATAAAAAATCAATATAAAATAAATAAATTCATACCTTCATTGATGGTCCCGCTGAATGTAATTGTGGGCTTAGAGGCTTCTAAATATTAAATGATAATTAACAAATATTAAATAGTAAATTAGAGAATATAAAAAATTGGACACACTAAGCCTTTAATTGATTGGCTGTTTGGCTAGGCACACAGGGATGAACAAATCAGTGTGGCCATAAAATTTGGCCATGGTCTCAGCTGGGAGGGTGTGGATCCCGGCCTGCAGCAAATCAAATAGGCCCTTGGTCCCAGTTGGGTTCCTTACTTGACAACTCGCTTGAGCCACCCAAAGACTTCCTTGATGGGATTTAGGAAGGGCAAATAGGCTGGGAGGAAGAGAAGGCGCAAATTTGCTGTGGCCAATTGCTGGGGGCCCACTACAATGCTGCTGTCAATCATTGGGAATTCCTCAAGAATATTGGCCACCTTGTGAAGACCAACATTATCCAGCACAATAACATTGGTGAAGCCCGGGCTTGTGCACTTCAGGTGCTCCTGGACCAATCGGAGAAATGATAGGAAGGTACAGCTGTTGTGGGAGCCCAGTACCATTTGGTACAGCTCAACCCCCCTTTGAACCAAGGAGAGCCACCATTGAGTATGCTGTGACGCAGACTGCAGCTGTAAGAGAGGGGGGCTAAACAAACTAAGTTTGGCTCCCATCCTGGTGAAAGGAACCACCAGGATGCCGCCCAGTGAAGAACAGGGATGGTTGCTCTAAGGGGGGACCAGAAGGAGGACACTGGGGACAGTTGATGGAAGTAGGAGTTCAATCCCATCAACACGAGGCCAGTGATCACCCAAGGGGCACAAGAGACAACAGGAGGAGGAATCTCAAGAACCTCAGGGGGGACTGACGCGCTCTCATTTGGGCTAAAAGGGGGAGGCACAGATGTCTTATCTCCCTTGGTGGAGGGCAAGATGTAATCAACAATGTTTAAATCTAAGTCATCACATGTCAAGCTTTTCACCACAGCCTCTCCAGAGAGGAGGAGACCACTAGGGAAATTCAGAAGGCTAGAGGGGTGATCCCCCACAAGCTGGGCAGAAGAAGTGATTTTTGACCACAAGTCTGGCAAGGTCAACCAAAGGAGCAACAGGAACAGGGCCAAGGAAAACACAACAAATTTTAACACAGGGAGTATCATGGTTGTGCTCACCTCAAAATTTGGGGAAGATTTGTAAGGTTTCTGTATAGCAAACAATAAAAAAATAGGCCACAGGGGAAGCCACAAGCAGAAGACCAAAGGAAGCAGCAGAGCAAGTCTGGATGGCTTGGGCGTGATCTTGGGGGTCTTGGATCACAAGCAAAAACGGGTTTGAAATCAGTAAATTTAAGGAAAAATCAGAATAATAGTAGAAACTATAATGAAATTTAAATAGAATTTGAAGTTCAAAGTTGGTTTTCAAAAGCAAAAGCAAATGAAGACAACAACTATATGCTGGAGCCTCTTTGGAAGAGTCCAGAGGAGTTCCCAGGTCTGAAACTGGGGAGTAAAAGGTAAGCAAGACAGAAACCACTAACACTTTAATTTTAGATGATAGGAACAAAAAGCAGGGTTCCACTCAACCAAAAGACCTTCAAATAAAAGACCAAGTACAAACAAAATTCCAAACTTTTAATGAAATTGACAATTGACAAGCAGGGGACCCAAAGTCCCCTGACATTGTTAAAAGGGAGTGAGTTGCTGTGAAATGATCACCTGACTATTTTGTGTTGCATGTTATTGGCTGGGTGATAAAATTTGCTGGCCAGAGCCAGGGGTGCTGGAGAGTTTCAGAGTAATTTCCGCAGGTCCACCTGATTGGCTGGAAGACACCTCAACTAGTTCAGGTTCATTTGAATTTCTGGTCCTAGATGTGGCATCATTTGATTGGGCATTCCTGATTGTCTTTAAAAGAGGACAACACCATGCTAACAAATAGTCCAAATTGACCAGTGTTTCTTCCCAGGCCGGGGCAGCCAAAGCTGGGGGGTCTGCAGGGTAGGCCAGAAAAAATCTCCCATCAACAGTATGGGCTAAATCTCCTAGAGAATTGAGTGGCTTGGCTGTAATTTGTGCCCCTTTTTTGATGCAGCGGGGGGGAAGTTTGATCCAGAGCCAGAGGTGGCAGTGAATTTACAGCAGCATGCTGAGTTACCCCATCATTGGAGCCTTTTGGGACATACCCATATGCATTCTGCATAGACAAGGCAAATGCTGATTTGTCAATGTAATAGAACTTGACCGTCCCCTTGGCTTTTAGGGCAGTGTACACCTTTGTGTATTTTTTTCCAAATGTCAATGTTGGTTGGGCTATTCTGATTATAGGGAGATACCCCAAGCTTTTTCCAGGAAAAGCACATTCCCTTCATCAGATGGTAGTAAAAGGAAATTGAAGCCTCAACCCCAAAAGTAGATTTAACCATGGCCTGTATATTTGCCAGTTCAAGATGGCAATATCAGGTTATCCACTGGCAGATTGCCCATTTGTGCTCCTTGTTGATCATGGTGGAAACGTGCAAGGATTTCTCTGTGGCAGGGACTTGGCCAGTATTGATGAATCTGTTGAAGGTCTTGGAGGCTTACTTGGGATCCACCCCAACAAGAGCTGCAGCCGCCTTATAATCACCAGATTCCTCCATTAGCTTGAGCAGGATGATGTGTTTGATATCTGGGATGCGCTTCTGAGCAGGCTTAGTGGGAGTAGTTGAATTGGGATCCTGTTCAGGGATTGGCTTGCAAGGCATGGGTACCTTGTTGTAGATGGCTGCAACCTTTTTGAGCACTAGCTGTCCCTCATCAGTTCTGAAGAACTCGGGCTCCTCATCTGCTTCCTGGTTGCCATCACTGACGTAGGGCTTGTAGCTAGTATTAAGTACATGATTCACCTTCTCCAGCATGGCTGACAGGACCAACTCTTGCCGGTACACAACGTCAAACACATATGAAGTAAGTTCTACCTCCTTGTTTCTAACTGTTTTTGTTGTGGTAACCTTGGTGGGCTTCTGGGTCAGCTTGGGGACCCAAGGGTTGATGCTCTGCACCCTAGCAGCTTGTGCTCCTTGAACTGGTTGTATTAGTGCAGCATCACTATCAAACCCTCCTCTCCTGCCTCCTTCCTGAGTAGGCATTTGGGTTGCACTAACTCTGTTCTTTGACCTGTGGGGGCAACCACAACTGCAGCTCAAAACAGGTGCATTGGTACTCTGTTGTTGTGTTCCTTTTATATTTTGAGAATTTAATAAAATATTAACTAAATTTCAATTAAGTTACTCCCTAATTTTAATTTTGCTTTTTATCTGAATATGGATATTTAACTAATATTTTTCCCACCCAATATCCCAATTATAGATTTTTTATTTCTTAATTAGTTGTTTTTGGTTTTACAACGCCCATTTTAGAATACTCAAAAAAAATCCACCCATTTTTCCAGATTTTACTGCCAAATTCAAACACCCAACATAATATTTTTAAAATTTGTGTTTCAGATTGTGTGCTCTATTTTAGATACCTTGGTATCATTCTTGAATACAGTTCATTGCACACAACATTTGAGTGATTTTGTTTACATAGTGAGTTGATATTGCGTTTTGTTTTTGGGTTGAGTTTTGACTCACTGCGCTTGGGTATATTTTGTCACCAATTCACATAGTAAACATATGTACACCAAAAGTCAACTCACACCATTTTGTTTGTGAATCAATGTATTTTGGATTGTATTTTGAATAGTTTTGCTTTGCATGTGAGCACTTCTTTGCTGTGTTGACCCATTTTGCCCATTAACGCCAAAAATCCCTGTTAACAGAGTGTATATTTTAACCTGATAGTTGGATTTTGCCTAAATCTGAAATCATTTTGTTTAAATCTGAGGTATTTTCAGTTGTCACTAGAGCTTCTAAAACTACTGTATTTGTAATCTAAAAATAGGATAATCTATTTCTAAATGTTAACTATGTGACCAATTGCTAGAAATTAGCAACAAGCCAGTGCTAAGGTGTTTTCTCTTGGAGAAAAGACTATAAAGAGGCTGCAGTCACTCACCAAGGCTTAGGACAATGGATCTGTTCTTTTGGTAGTTAGATAGGCATATTTCTTTCCATTTTTCTAAGTAGGGTTTAAGATGAAGATTTAGCCAACCCATGATATTCAGAAATTCTGAAAAAGTGCAAAGCTCTTAAAAGGAATAAGATACTTCTGAAAAATTTCAATATCATTCATCCTGTTTTTAATTTAAATACTCCTTAAAGCTTATAAATTTATTGAATATTTACCTAAGCAGGGTGTATTATTTCAATAAAAAATTATGCTCTAAGTAAAAGACATTCAAATATTACAATGCTGCAGCTTTTAGGATAACTTAGCTGCAAATAAAATCAGATATAAATTTATGGTAAAATTAGTCTTTGGGGGTAATTTTCCACTATACTCTCCTTCCCAGTAAGATTTTTACAGTAATATAATAAATAAATTTGCTTAAAAAATAAGAGAACCATAATTTTAACTTTTTAATGGCTACATTCAAATAAGCCAGCTGTATTTTTAACCTGCAAATAAGACTTTTAAGATATGTGGTCAGTGTTGTTTTTTTAAATAATGAGTAGTATAGGAATTGGATGAATTGTTTGATATTTATTTGCAAGATAAAGTGAGAATTGTTTTGTGACAACTTTTAATCTCATTAATTGCTAGATTTATTAAATTTTAAGCAGCAAAAC
>QTSX02001194.1:0-16030 GCA_014839935.2 Entomophthora muscae | reverse complement strand
TGCCCACCCAACTGTTTGCACCAAGAATGGCCAAGCCTGCAAAAGCTGCCAGCAAGAAGGAAATCAAAGAAGGTAATCTAAAAAATTAAAATAACTATTTAAATTATTACCCTTTTTTAGAAGATTTTGACAGCAAAATACAACAGGTCCTGGTCTTCTTTGTCTCCACCACATTTTACAGCAATTATGCTAATCACATGGCTAAGCAGCTGTTTCTGTCCCTCCTGTTTTGCAAGAGCTCAAAGATAGAATACACAGGACCTTCCCAATGTCAAGGAACGCGCTAGCTGGGCTTGCACACAGTGAGGGGGCATCTTAATTGGCGGTTACTACCTACAAGAATGCTCATGTGGTCCACCTGAACCTGGTATCCCTCATTGGAGTTTACTGTATAAACTTCATTGAGCTTGTTTAGGACGTCCTGGAGATGCTCTCATTCAGCAACATACTGAAGATGGGCCAGGCCTATGCATCTGCTTGCTTCTGCTTTCTGGTGGAGCACACCCTCTCTTACCTGCTGGAGATCTTCATATGCGCTGTGGGTAAATTGGGTGTTGCAGACGCAACAGCCGTCAAGAAAACCAAAATCCTCCTAGCAGACTTTGGGCTGGCCTGGAGTGCCAACAAGACAGGCTCCCTTTAGCAATGGATCTTACTTTTGCCAAGACAAAGCACAAAAAGAATATTAGTGCTGTATACAAAAAACTCTATGATTTTACTGAAGCCTTTGCTAGACAAAGGCTTCATCTGGTTGTTTACCTTAGATATCTCTTCTTTGGGATGGGCGCATCAGTAGAGGACCTGAGTGGGGTCCTTCCGGGAATTGACAAGGCCAGGCTCTCCCTGGATGGGAAGAAGGTCCCCCCAGGATATGACTCAGTGGATCATGTTATCCAGGATGCCCTGGTCCTGGCTGGCATTTATGGGTTTGCAGCCCCGCCAGAAAAGCTGCTCCTGCATTCACACCTGACCCAGATTCCTTTTACAAGCCACTGTGAATATTTCAATACTGGTGTATCCACTGTCTACAGTGTGGCAGTGGAGGTTGTGCACCACCTTCATTGCCAGGTGGGTACATACCAAAGAGCTCACTACAGGCACTCTTAATAAATTCTCTCTTCCAATAAATTTCACTAAAATTTATATTATTTTTATTATAATTAATTTTTAAGCAATTTTTCATTCCAGTGATCTATTTCAAAAAGCAAATCTTAAAGCAGGTCTTTATACAGTAATAATAATATTTATTAATAAAAATCACATATACATTGATAGCTTTACCTTTATACTTTTTAGTTAACTTTATATATTTATGGACCAGTAGTGACATGTACTTATGTTTATAATACTTTAATATTAAGCGTTTGGGAAGGCCATCACAGAATACAAAAGAAAAAATTAATTTGCAATATAAAATTAAGCATCTGTGTCAGTGGTGCCGTTCTATGTGATTGTTGTCTTGGAATCTTCTAAATATATTATGATAATCCATAAATCTAAAATAGTAAATTATATAATATTAAAGATAGTTGGAAACACTAAGCCTTTAATTTATTGGCTGTTTGTAGAGGCACAAAGGGATGAACAAATCAACGTGGCCATAGAATTTGGCCACAGTTTTAGCTGGGGCTGGTGTGGATCCCAGCCTGGAGCAAATCAAACAGGTCCTTGGTCCCAGTTGGGGTCCCTTGCTTGAAAACTTGCTTGAGCCACCCAAAGACCTCCTCAATGGGATTTAGGAATGGGAAATAGGCAGGGAGAAAGAGAAGGCAAAAATTTGCCGTAGCCAATTGCTGGGGGCCCACTGCAATGCTAGTGTCAATAGTTGGAAATCCCTCAAGAATATATGTCACCTTGTGGAGTCCAATGTTATCCAGCACAATGACATTAGTGTAGCCCAGACTTGTGAGTCTCAGGTGCTCCTGGACCAATTGGGGAAAAGATAAGAAGGTCCTGCTATTGTGAGAGCCTAGTATCATTTGATAGAGCTTGATCCCCTTTGAACCAAGGAGAGCCACCATTGAATAGGCCATGGCGCGGACTGAAGCATGCTGAGCTACCCTGTCATTTGAGCCTTTGGGGACATAGACATACTCATTGCACATTGATGAGGCAAATGATGATTTGTTGATATAACAAAATTGGACAGTCCCCTTGGCTTTGAGGGAAGTGTACGCCTCAGCGTATTTTTTCCAGATATCAATGTTGGTTGGGCTGTTTTTATTATAGGGAGATAACCCAAGTTTCTTTCACAAAAATTGCAGACCCTTGATCAAATGGTAGTAAAAAAGGAAATTGGGGCCTCAACCCCAAAAGTAGATTTAATCATTGACTGTATATTTACCAGTTTAAGATGACAGTCCCAGGTTATTCAACGGCAGACTGCCCATTTATGCTCCTTGGTGAGCATGATAGACACACACAAAGATTTCCCCACAGCAAGAACTCAGCCAGTATCAATGAATTTGTTGAATATCTTGCTGACGTTCTTGGGATCTACTCCAACAAGGGCTGCAGCTGCCTTGTAGTCACCAGATTCACACATAAGTCTGAGCAGGATGATGTGCTTGAT
This sequence comes from Entomophthora muscae, assembly GCA_014839935.2. Taxonomy (NCBI): domain Eukaryota; kingdom Fungi; phylum Entomophthoromycota; class Entomophthoromycetes; order Entomophthorales; family Entomophthoraceae; genus Entomophthora; species Entomophthora muscae. Next base: position 13,458 of record QTSX02001194.1, on the reverse strand, counting down.
ATCTGGGATGTGCTTCTGGGCGGGCTTGCGAGAGTAGTTGAATTGGGATCCTACTCAGGGGCTGGCACAAAAGACATGGGAACCTTGTTGTAGAAGGCCACAACCTTCTTGAGCACCTGCTGCCCATCCGCGGTTTGGAAAAATTTGGGCTCATTGGCATCTTCCTGTTGTCATCACTGACGTAGGGCACATAGCTGGCGTCAAAAACGGGCTTCACCTTTTCCATCATGGCTGTTGGGACAGCTTCCTGGAGGTAGACCGGGTCAAACACATATGAGGTAAGTTCTACCTCCTTGTTTCTAACCATTTTTGTAGTGGTGACCTTGGTGGGCTTCTGGGTCAGCTTGGGGACCCAAGAGTTGATGCTCTACACCCTTTCAGCTTGTGCTCCTTTAACTGGTTGTGTCAGTTCATCTCACTATTGATCTCTCCTCTTTCTCCTTCTTGAGTAGGCACTGTGTTGCACTAACTCTGTTCTTTGACCCGCGGGGGCAACTGCAATTGCAGCGCACAATGGGTACATTGGTACTCTGTTGTTGTGTTCCTTCCATTTCAAAATTTAATAAAATATTAAATAAATTTCAATTAAATTACTCCCTAATTTCAATTTTTGCTTTTTATCTGAATATGGATATTTGATTAATATTTTTTCCACCCAATATACCAATTATAGATTTTTTATTTCTTAATTAGTTGTTTCTGGTTTTACAACACCCATTTTAGAATACCCAACATAATTCCCACCCATTTTCCCAGATTTTACTGCCAAATCAAACACCCAACACAATATTTTTAAATTTTATGTTTCAGACATTGTGTCTTGTTTTAGATAGCTTGGTATCATTCTTGATTACAATCCATTGAACAAACTGATTGAGTGATTTTGTTTACATAGTGAGTTGCTATTGTGTTTTGTTTTTGGATTGAGTTTTGACTCACCTTGCTCGGGTGTATTTTGTCACCGATTCACATAGTAAACATATGTACACCAAAAGTCAACTTACACTATTTTGTTTGTGAATCCTTGTATTTCATTTTGTATTTTGAGTAGTTTTGTTTGGCTTGTGGGCAATTTGTTGCTGTGTTGACCCATTTCATTCATTAACGCCAAAAATACCTGTTAACAGAGTGTATATTTCAACCTGATAGTTGGAATTTGACAGGATTCCCTTTTAAATTAATGCTACTATTCAGTTGCAACTTTGACCATTCACACTTCTTTTGATCCACAAATCATTCTCCTAAGTTTTCTATGTTTTTTCCCTCAACTCCGTTCATTTTTAACCTAAACTTAAGGTTAGCAATCTTCTGAAGCTTACCTTGCTCCAATATGAGCTTCAAACTTGGAAACTATACACTTTGGTTGGTAATTGTCAATCCAAACTCTTACCTTGATTTTCAGCTTAAAATTAAGCTCAGGTGTGCTTTTCCTTGATTTTCACTTGTTTTCACCTAAGAGTGACAACAGCATCTGTCTTAGTCTTTTTTAATTTAAGACTAAACTCTTGAGAGTCTCCAATTATTTTCATGACCATCATTAACCTATGATGGTTAATTTCTTCTCCCCTTTATTTTCACCTCAAATCACTTAAGTTTAAATAAAAAGGCTTGAGTTTCCAGTCTCAACTCCAAGTTGAGATTTTTTGACTTGCACCCCAAAAAGGTATGTGTAGGTTTTGTGGCTTGTGTCTTTTTAATTTTGAAGCCTTTTAATCCTGCATTTTCTCTCTTCCTTTTGGAACCTTAGTTTAGTTACCATCCCCTTTGAATATCTTTACAACCAGTTAGGAAATCTTTATAGTGGAACATATGGTTTAATTGTTGACAGTTTCAATCCATCAATTAGTGGTGACCATTATCCTGACCTAGAGATAGAATTTTTGACTCAGTCTTCCCTAATTAAGACTGGACTGTATTTCATTTTCTTAGGTTTAATTAACCATCTTAGTCCATACTTTTCATCTTTAAGCTCTTGGGAGCCTTAGTCCAATCACTATTGCAAACACTGCCACCCTTTTTATATTCAACCAACATTAATATCCTGGGGTTAGAGGCCTTAGTATACAATAGCTTACCCCAAGCCCTTTGACCTTACAGAATTTGCTAAAATCTGAAATCATTTGGTTTAAATCTGAGGTATTTTTGGTTGTCGCCATAGCTTTTAAAACTACTGTATAGATATTGTGAATCAGGGTAATAGGAACATGGTTGTAACGATCACTTGGTTGGGTGGTTAGAGGGTGGCTTGATCCTTGTAATGAGTCAAGCACTGAATCAGGCCATCCACTGTACAGGGATCAACATTTAGTCATGTTGTTGGATTTGGTAATTCAAGTTGACTTCCTAGTTTGGCTTCAGGTCACTGGAAGGTTGGGTTGCAGGTCACAAACCTGCTTAGTTGGAACCTTGTTAGCGGGTCAAGCATGCTGTTTTGACAATTGGCTGGTTCAAGCTATTACCATGGAATGGCGAAGAGGTTTAGAAATGTATGTGTGATGTTTACCTCGCTGGTGTGGTAAATGATCTTGAGGGTGGAATTGAAGCCTGTGATGTCGGTTATTGAAAGTGTTTGGAAAAAATTCCACGTGGATTGGGTTATATGGATGCAATTTAGAACATGAGAATCCAATTTACATACTATATGGTACCAACGGTTGAGGGTTTGACTGGTGGCTTTTCTTGAGAGTTGGTCGCCATCTGCTGTACGTTTCCGGAAGTGACGTAGAAGTTGCGGTGTGATCTAATAAACCAGTGTTGATGTACTATATTTAATAGGTATTCTTAAAGGATCGTATGTATACTGAACTTTATTTGCAAACTATGGAATGGAAGATTAAAGAACTGCAGCATACATTGCTCTTGTTGTACAAAGAATAACCATAAGTACGGGCAACTCTCTCTTTGCCTAATCATTCTAGAATGGCCACTTAACCACTTGATTCATGTTCCAGGTTGACTGCACATCATGCATGTATTCCTGAACTAATCGCTCGCTAGATATTGTCTTCCATCTCAAAATTAAAACTACTTTTTCCTTAACACTAGCTTACCAAAGGTGACATTTTATCATGTATTTCTTTTAATCAGACCAAAAAAATTTAATCGTTTTAAGGCTGGGAGGTAGCCAAGTGTTTCAGAAGAAGCTTTAACCGTGGAATATTAACAGAAGTGAACTAGCCCGACTCATTAGGCTTGGGTGTTATGCACCTTCATATGTCGTGCAGCCTGATCAGGTCGTGCAAACCTCTTGGGACAGGGAGGATCGTTATGGCATCGGAATGGGCGTTCGCCGGTATGTGTCCGGGACTTAGTAGTTGTAGGTTAAAATCATGAAATTCAAGTGTACTGAAGATGGAGACTTACATGTTTGGTTAAATTTGAAGAATTACTGAACTGGCGATCGCACCCTTGAAATTTACAAGAGAATGGTTTCTCACCTAGGTATGGTTAAGAGATAGAAAGTGCTAGTATTTACCACTATGAGTTCGAAGGTGACCAGTTAAAGAGCCAGCTATTGAAAAGCCTTTGCCACAGTTCGACACTGGACATTTGAAGGGTTTTTCGCCCGTGTGTGTACGGAGGTGTTGAGACATTACAGTAGATTGTGCAAACCGCTTCTCACAAACCATACACATGTAAGGCTTATCCCCTGTATGGGCTTGAAGATGCCTCATAACTTTTTGGCGCTGATTAAAAGGACGCCCTGCCCTCTGACACCGAGACCAGCCGCAAATATAATAAGAGCGGCCTGAACCAACATGACCTTCAGAAAGGTGCGAGGTAAGATCGTCAAAGGAACTATACTGGGATTTGCAATTTTCCCACTGGCAAGTGAGCTTAACTTGTTCAATACCTAAATGAACTCCGTATAAATGCTTAAGGAGTTCATCGGTGCCAGGCTGGTATTCATTACAATATCTCCATTTGCATTTGGAATCTTTCCCCCTTCCTCCAAGATGAAATCTAGATAAATGCGGAATGAGATCGTCAGCAGTGCCAAACTCTGCTGAACAAGCTGCCCACATGCACCTAATAGTTTCTTTATCCTGAGTTTCAAACGTATCTCTTTCTGTAGAGTAATTTTCCGAGTGAACTTCGGAACTGTTTTGAGAGACCTCACTGGTTCCTTGTTCGGAATCACTATTCTGGGGGGTAGGTTCAACTGTAACAAGGTCCTTCCTTAGACTGCGCGAGTTTTCAGTTAAAGTTCCAGTGGTTGACATTTGGGGTGGCCTTGGCTGTGCCGTCAACGAGCTAAGATGCAGGGGATTATCAGATTTAACAAGAGTATAAAAACTTTCTGTGACTTGCTGAGAAGTATTTTCTTGATAATAGTGATTCTGGTTTAAAGTATACCCACTCTGCGAGCTAGAAGTTTCCGATGTAGGAGGAGCTAGAGGTTGAGGACTTTGTCCAAGATCGGGATAGAAGTAATGAACACTCCCACAGCAAACACATGATCTTGAATAAGGATCCGAGCTTGATTGTGAACATGTAGCGAAGTTTTTACTCTAACGATATTAAGTAACAGGAATTTGCTTATTTTTAAAATTGTACCTGGGGATAGCAGCTGTATTGCTGGTCAGATTGTGGAGAAGCATGGGAAGTGAAATGGCTGTATTCCTGAGAGTATTCAGGGTGTGCGATAGCCAACACTGTTGGAGAGTTGGGTATATCGATGTTGCAGATAAAATCAAGTCTCAGCTGAGGCGGAGGACTGTTATTGTCGGTCATGTTTGCCAATAGGAAGAAGATATTAATTTAACGATGGATAAGGACTTGGCTTGCTATGGTATCCCAATAGCATGATGCAGAGGTAGGGATGGCTCGGGAAATGTCGCGCTGCAACTACAAATCAGAGTGGTCTCTAATTCTCGATTTGGGACGTTTCGATAGTGCCGTCGAGTGTCTGACTATTTTGGGGCATGGATTGAAAGCTTGGTCATGTGCTTGTCGGACAAATTATACTCGCCAATCTGCCCATTCCACCAATAATATAGCTCAGATCGATATTCCCGAAAACCATGAAGCAAAAGTAAGGATGCTTCGGCCAACCCCGGCTAGCTTCCGACTGAGCCACTACAGCCAGAACGGAGCCACTTAATATTTAGTGTTTAAATGCTTTGGTAAGAGTGGTTTAGAGCTTTGTTTAGCCCGATTCAAAAGCAAGGCCTCGATTTGAATTGCAAACTTCAATAAAATAAAAGCAATCTAGAAGAATGTATGAAGGCATATGGCCAGATTAAGCCATCAGAATTTGATTAAATAACAGAGCTTTAAGCGATATACAGTAGAAACAAAGTATATCCTGGATTGTTTAAGTCATTCTCTGTAAAACCAAGCCCCCAAAAATTAAGCTCAAATGAATCATTTATCACCCAATGGATATTTAATATACAAATGAAATGAGATCTGCCGTGGCACTATTCTTGGTGGCTTCTACACATTGGACCATATTAATGTTTAGTACAGGGGCCAATGATAAACCTCTGGGCCAAGTTGAAGCTAAGCCAGCTGGATAAGAGATAAAAGGTAAGCTTATGTTCTGCCAATGCTTTTCCACTCGGCTGATTTCCTGTCCATCTAAAACCTACCAAATCTTATCATCTATACAAAGCAATAAAACCGAGCCAACTCCCCAAAAAAAGCTAAAGCAAATGCTGTCAACCTTAGCATATAATATATATGACCTACATAAACAACCAAGCCCAAAGTTTAATCCTCGATAAAATCAATCTCAAAAAATTGTTCACACTCTTATGGAGTGCTTTTGGTTTCCTTGTAATTAATTTAATTGCCCCTATTTTGAATTCTTTAATACAAAAAGCCAATTCCTATTGCTTTCAAACGGGTCACTTTGCATTCAACCCAATTGATAACCCATCCAATCTGGCTTGGTAAACCAAGCTCCAATCAGCGTCAGAACATTTATGTTACAGTTTTCTGCATAGCAGCTAGCAAAAGGCTTAAAGATAAAAGGCATTCAAAAGCTTCTGAAACTTTTGGAGGTTTTGCTTTGAAGAGGCTTTTAAAGATGGAATTGAATATATTTAGAACGAATATCATATATATACTTCTGATAAGCATATGGTAAGAGAAATAGCGAAAGATTTAAAATAAAGATCCATGTCTTTATCGAAATAGAATAAAGGCTTTATATACCTGATGATGTGCTACCTAGAATTCATGTAGATCATGTGGTTTGGAAGATGGAGATCTCTCTAAAAAAAACTAAGGGGCTGATCCTAGTATACCATTTTTATTAAGACTTGGGATCATCTCTTACTTGATATTCGAGCCATCTCTTGAGAAAATTATTTACCAATAGGTATTAATTGAAGCTAATACAGTAGTTTTAAAAGCTATGGCGACAAGCGAAAATACTTCGGATTTAAATGAAAAAACTCAGATGTAAACAAAATTAAAAGTAATATATTTATATCAATTTACAATAGATTTATTTATTTTAATTTTTTTACATCTAAGTTTTTTCATTTAAATCCAAAGTATTTTTGCTTGTCACCATAGCTTTTAAAACTACTGTAAAGCACCAAGAAAGATGGAACATTGAGGCTGGCCACAGATCAATGAGCTCTTAATGAAGCTATCATCAAAGATGGATCCCCTTCTAACTGAAAACTTGTACAAAACCCTCAGCAGAGCCCAGGTATCTTCCAACATCCACCTGGTATCTGGATACAACTAAATTTGCATCAAATGTATTACCTGAACTAATTATAGCTCAGCATTTAGATTGGGGAAGACAGCAGCTCAGAAGGGAAGGGCAGGGATTAAGAATAAGCTGATAGCTTTATTTATACCTTAACACTATCCTACTTTAAACAGTAGCCACCAATCCACAAGAAAGTGACACAGTGACATGATCCAGGTATGAGGCAAGTTACCAATAACTTGTTGAGGGATCACCGTCTGGAATCAACTTTGCTCCTAATTTGGGAATATCACCCATATCCCAACATTCAACACATAAGGGATAGTGTTGTCAGATACATCATGGGACAGCTCTATGAGTGCTTCCTGCATGCTGTGAGATACATTGGCAGACAAGGTGTCAATATTGGTTGCAACACCTTCTTGCCCCCAGTCTGTTGTCCTAACCAGGATCAGAATCTGTGATAGATCCAGAAAATTGCATACAACAATATTTCTGGGCAGGTACAGCACAACAGGGGTGCAATTAGTTGTGATGAAACTTCTTGGTGTTACCTTGGGCATCTGCAAGTTGGCGGATTTGGTTATCATAGACTGCAGCTATTTTGAAGGGTCCCAAGTGAATGGGCTCCAATTTGGCTGAGTAGGGGTTGAGGGCATAGACAGGGTCACCTATGGTGTATCTTGCCTCAGGCTGCTTTGTCCCCCCTCAATTTGTTTACTGTAAATTCAGAACCTAAACGTAAAAATGTGGGATTGTCAAATCCTTGGTTCAAATTTTGAATCACCTTTGCGGGCAACTCAGCTGAGTGAAATTTTTTTAATAAAATCAAACATTTAATTTGACTTTTTTTGATTTATTTAAATTGGCAAATTTCAAATCTCTTGAGCAGATAACTCAACCAACAAAAGATAAAACTCAGCAAACAAATGTGGGATACATGAATCAGAAATGCGGGATTCTATTGTATGATTTGAGATTTCCTGAATTTCAAACAAATCATAGACATCATGTAAAACTTAACAAATCTGAAATTGCAGGATTGTCAAATCCAAGAACCAAATTTCAAATCATAATTGCAAGGAATTTGAAATAAATATAATTTATGGGTGTCTCAAAAAGGATGTTAAAGGATCTAGAGTGGATTTGTGCTGATTCTTTTAGGAATCATAGGCATTCTCAAAAATCACCCTATTCCATTTTAGGACAGCTAAAATTTTGATGCTTGATTACAGTTGATTTTTTAAAATCAACTGTAATCAATTAACACATAGTGTAGTAATCCGGGGTTATTTCACTTCAAAGTTTTTTCTTTCCAATCCTACTTTCTTCTTCTAAACAAATTTTTATGGCCCCTGGCTACACCCGGGGCCAAAAAACTTTTAAAAAAATTCTGCGTCATCAGGAGGGTAGCTCATATATCATTATATGGTATTTTGGTTGCTATATTAGTGATGTAGAGTGCAGAACATTGTATCATTTCCAGTTTAGACAATTTTGCATTTCACTTAATTTCATGTCTAAACATGGTTGTTGAGATTGGATTTTTCATTTGATTTTATCCAGAGTGTAGTTACTTGATTTGGGTTGATTTGTCCTAGTTACTTACTGTACATTCAATTTGGATTCCAGTTCCTGCAATTATTATTTGAGTTTACTAGTGGCATTCAAAAGCAATTTGAAATTTGGTTCTTGGATTTGACAATCCCACAATTTCAAAAAACATAGTAAATTTAATGAAAATGGTTGATGGATTTGAACACTTCAAATCTGATTCCAGTTAATTCATTTTGTCCATTGGAAATATGCAGTTCAACTTAAGCTTTGCAAAGTGTCTATGAGTTTTTGCATTCTTAAAAATCCAAATAAAAACACAAATAATTAAATTTAATTAAAAAAGGCCATCCCACAAAAGTGATTCAAAATTTGGACCAAGGATTTGACAATCCCGCATTTTTACGTTTAGGTTCTGAATTTACAGTATGTTCAGTGTCTTGAGCTTTAGCACGCCACTGAATCAGTGAGGGGATAGTTGTCAGGGAAGGTTTTCCGGGAACCGTGAATTGTAATCTCCCTTGTTATATCCCTGTCAAACCATCAGGAGTCCCAAAGGCTAAGGTTCTGGGACTGATCCTGGTGCCCCTGTTGATTCTCGTCCGTAAGATGAGTAGGGCAGTGAGCAGATGTTTGGTCCAGTCAGTATTGGGATGCTCCTGCAAGAGCTTGAGAAGTAGTTGAACTAGAGAACCATTTAAGCGCTCTACGCACCCATTGGCTTGAGGGTGATAGGGTGTTGTGACTACTTGTTGGAGGGTGTTATTGGTGTAGTATGTCTTAATGATGTGTCCTACAAGCTTGGGTCCACCATCTGTGATAAGACGTTTGGGTTGCCTAAAGCAGGCCACAATTTTCTTGCTAATGAACCAAGTGATGATAATGCTGATGTGGTTAGTGGTTGTCCAGGCTACAGGCCAACATGTGAAATCATCAATGGTGGAATGATGTATTCCTTTCCTAACTTATCTTCAGGTAGGGGCCCTAAAATATCAAGGGCCCACTGCTTGAAGGGTTTCATGCCCTTGATAGGCAACACTGACTCAGGCAGAGAGGGCTTGGATGTGTTCTTCTCACATAATATGCAAGTCTCAAGAAGATTGTGAGAGAGGAGCTAAACTAACTAAGCTCAGCCTCTATCCTGAGAGAGATCCCCACCAGGATGTCATCCAGTGCAGGGCTGGGATGGCTGCTCTGAGAGGCCTCCAGGAAGAGGTAAGCCAGGACAAGGGTGAGGAATATATGTTTAAACTCATAACTAAGGCACCCAATAACAACCACAGAGAACAATCCCGGGTGGGAGGAAAATCTGGACTCATAGAAGGAAGTTGCTGCAAGGAGGGGAGGGAGTGGTTTGAAAATAACATAAGTTTGGTGTTGTTCTCATCTGTGGAAAGGGATTAATCAATGCCTGGCTCCTAGAAAGATGGGAGGTCCTCAGGATAAAAACCTATCTAAGCCAACTTGAAAAAGGTGTTGAGGATGGTGAGAACCTGGGTCAGATGCAAAAGGGGATTTGAGAGCAGGCCAGGATTTGGTACAGAGTGTAGTGCAGCCAAGGAGAGTATATTTCAAATGTCTGGGGATGTTGTCCATAGCAAGAGGAAACATGTATCATAGTCACCATAAATAGCTTCAAGAAAGAAGCAACATTCCATATAATGAGTCAACAAAAGATTCTGGGCAGATGGGCCACAGGAACTGAGGGGCTTGCATAGTTGTGGATTATTTGAATTGGATTTTTGGAGGTCAAATTTGGGGGTTTCCAGCTTTCTGAGAACTTGAACAGGATATTGTAAATTCAGAACCTGAACGTAAAAATGCGGGATTGTCAAATCCTTGGTTCAAATTTCAAATCACTTTTGCGGGCAACTCAGCTGAGTGAAAAATAAAATATTTAATAAAATTAACCATTTAATTTGACTTTTTTAGGTTTATTTAAATTGGCAAATTTTGAATCTCTTGAGCAGATAACTCAACTAACAAAAGACAAAACCCAACAAACAAATGTGGGATACATGAATCAGAAATGCAGGATTCTTATGTACAATTTGAGATTTCCTGTATGTCAAACAAATCATAGACATCATGTAAAAATTAACAAATCTGAAATTGCAGGATTGTCAAATCCAAGAACCAAGTTTCAAATCATAATTGCAAGGAATTTGAAATAAATATAATTTATGGGTGTCTCAAAAAGGATGTTAAAGGATCTAGAGTGGATTTGTGCTTATTCTTTTAGAAATCATAGGCATTCTCAAAAATCACCCTATTCCATTTTAGGACGGCTAAAATTTAGATCATAATATTCACAAAATTAACATATATAACAATAAAATTGACTAAAATACAGTAGTTTTAAAAGCTATGGCAACAAGCAAAAATTCTTCAGATTTAAACAAAATCCAGCTCTCAGGTTAAAATATGTATTCTGTTAACAGGGTTTATTGGCGTTAATGGGCAAAATGGGTCAACACAGCAACAAAAGGCTCACACGCAAAGCAAAACCATTCAAAATATAATCTGAAATACATTGATTCACAAACAAAATGGTGTGAGTTGACTTTTGGTGTACATATGTTTACTATGTGAATCAGTGACAAAATACACCCAAGCAAGGTGTGTCAAAACTTAATCTAAAAAGGAAACATAATAGCAACTCACTATGTAAACAAAATCACTCAATCAGTTTGTGCAATGTATTGTAATCAAGAATGATACCAAGCTATCTAAAATAAGACACAATGTCTGAAACATAAATTTTAAAAATATTGTGTTGGGTGTTTGATTTGGCAGTAAAATCTGGGAAAATGAGTGTAAATTATGTTGGGTATTCTAAAATGGGCGTTGTAAAACCAAAAACAACTAACTAAGAAATAAAAAATCTATAATTGGGATACTGGGTGGGGAAAAATATTAATTGAATATCCATAAACAGATAAAAGCAAAAATTAAAAATAGGGAGTAACTTAATTAAGTTTTATTTAATATTTTATTAAATTTTAAAATGGAAGGAACACAACAACAGAGTGAAAATGCACCCGTTATGCGCCGCAGTCGCGGTCGCCCCTGCGGGTCAAAGAATAGACTTAGTACAACACAAGTGCCTACTCAGGAGGGAGGCGGGAGAGGAGAGCTCCATAGTGACACTGAACTGACACAGCTGGTTCAAGGAGCACAAGCTGCTAGGGTGCAGAGCATAAACCCTCAGGTCCCAAAGCTGACCCGGAAGCCAACCAAGGTCACCACTACCAAAATGGTTAGAAACAAGGAGGTAGAACTTACTTTGTATGTGTTTGACGTTGTGTACCGGCAAGAGTCGGTCCCGTCAGTCATGCTGGAGAAGGTGAAGCCTGTACTTGATACTAGCTATGAGCCCTACATCAGTGATGACAATCAGGAGGATGACAAGGAGCCCCAGTTCTACCAAACTGATGAGGGACAGCTAGTGCTCAAAAAGGTTGCAGCCTTCTACAACAAGGTGCCCATGCCTTGCAAGCCTGTCATCAATCAGGATCTTGGCTTGTCTGAACTCACAAAGCCCACCTAGAAGCACATCCCCAACATTAAACACATCATACTGCTTAAGCTAATGCGGGAATCAGGTGACTACAAGGCGGCCGCGGCCATTGTTGGAGTGGATCCCAAGTACCCCAGCAAGACCTTCCATAAATTCATTAATACTGGTTGTGTCCTTGCCGCAGAGAAATCCTTGTGCGTGTCAACCATGCTTACCAAAGAGCACAAATGGGCAAGCCTCCAGTGGATAACCCAAGAGTGCCATCTTGAACTGGAAAATATACAGGCTATGGTCAAGTCTGCTTTTGGGATCAAGGCCTTGATTTCCTTTTACTACCATCTGGTCAAGGGAATGTGATTTTTCTAGAAAAAACTTGGGGTATTCTCATACAATCAGAACAGCCCAGCCAATATTGAGACCCAGAAAAATTACGCTGAGGCGTACACTGCCCTCAAAGCCAAGGGGACAGTGAAATTCTATTATATCAACAAATCAGCATTTGCCTTGTCAATGGGCAATGCATATGGCTATGTCCCCAGAGGCTCCAATGACGGGGTGGCTTGGCGTGCTGCAGTCCGCGCCACAGCCTATTCAATGGTGGCTCTCCTCAGTCCAAAGGGGGTCAAGCTCTACCAAATGATACTAGGCTCCCACAATAGCCGGACCTTCCTATCATTTCTCCAATTGGTCCAGGAGCACCTGAGGCGCACGAGCCCGGGCTTCACCAACATAATTGTGTTAGACAACGTTGGTCTCCACAAGGTGGCTGACATTCTTGAGGAATTCCCAATGATTGACACAAGCATTGCAGTGGGCCCCCAGCAATTGGCCACAGCAAATATGCGCCTTCTCTTCCTCCCCGCCTATTTGCCCTTCCTAAATCCCATTGAGGAAGTCTTTGGGTGGCTCAAGCAAGTTGTCAAGCAAGGAACCTCAACTGGGACTGAGGACCTGTTTGATTTGCTGCAGGCTGGGATCCATACCCTCCCAGCTGAGACTGTGGCCAAATTCTATGGCCACGCTGATTTGTTCATCCCTGCATGCCTAGCCAAACAGCCAATCAATTAAAGGCTTAGTGTGTCCAACTTTTTTTATATTCTCTAATTTATTATTCAACATTTATTAATTATCATTTTATATTTAGATGTTTCCACACCCGCAATCACATTCAGAAGATCCATCAATAGATGTAAGTATTTTATTTATTTTATTGTATATTATTTTATTATGCCATCTGAGGTAATCCCAAACGCTCAGTATTGGATTACGCAAAAATATTTAATTAATTTTGGTCAAATAAATGTAAAAATTAATTTAAAAAAAATTAAACGTAAAATGTACAAGTTAGAATTTATTTTATTAACGTATAATTTTATACTTTTATGAAATCCATTTCTGCAATATGTTTTGCAAATCTTGTTTGCTAAAATATTATTTGAAAAATTAATTATAATAAAAATATTGTAGAGTATAAAGATGTTTATTGGAAGAGAATTTATTAAGAACGCCTGTAGTGAGTTTGGCGGTATGTACCCACCCCATGATGGAGGTGGCGCACAACCTCCACCGCCATACTGTGGACGGTGGATACACCAGTATTGAAATTCTCCCTCCTGCTAGTGAAGGAAAGTAGGGTCAGGTGGGAGTGAAGCAGCAGCTTTTCAGGCGGGGCTGCAAACCCGTAGATACCAGCCAGGACCAGGGCGTCCTG
>QTSX02001193.1:0-16089 GCA_014839935.2 Entomophthora muscae | reverse complement strand
ACCAGCATTGTCTGTCAGGGCCTGGTAGGTCTTGACAGGTTTCCCTAGGAAACAGCTTACACAGATTTAATATAAACTTTTCAAAATCAACTAAATTCAACTTTATTTTATTGGGCTAAACTTAGAATGATCACAAGGGGATCATTGTGAGCAATACCTTTATATACCATTTCATTAGATTCTTTAGAATCTTCCTAAATCTTCTAGACAGGCTTAGGGACTCTGCTGGTGGCATTAGGCTGGGGTTTTGGGGCATCTTCTGTCAGCATGACTCATGTTTCTTTGAAAAATCCCGCACATCAGGCTTTGCATCTGTATTTTGTTTAAAAATAGCACAGATTGACTCTCCTGGTGTCTGGCTTCAAAATGCGTGTTTGGACGTCCAAATCCATTTAGTGGTTGCTGAGTTATGCTCGAATTAAGATTTGCATCAATTCTTGTGCCTTGGTTGCATATTTTTGTCATTTTGCACTGGTTAGGGAGTTTGGCTGGCGGCCAAACTTTAAAAAGCTATAACTAATCATCAAGAGCAGCTAGGAGAGTCATCAAACTAGCATTGGGATTGTGGAGAATAGTAGAGTTTTTCCAAGGCATTTCTGTAACATAAGATGTGTCAGGGCGTTTCCTGACATTGTCCAACACAATCACATTGGTGAAGCCTGGGCTTGTGCGCCTCAGGTGCTCCTGGACCAATTGGAGGAATGACAAGAAGGTACAGCTGTTGTGAGAACCTAATATCATTTGATAAAGCTCAACCCCTTTTGGATCAAGGAGAGCCACCATTGAGTAGGCTGTGGCGCAGACTGCAGCACGTCAAGCCACCCTGTCATTGGAGCCTTTTGGGACATAGCCATACTCATTGCGTATTGACAAGGCAAATGTCAATTTGTCAGTATAGTAAAATTTGACTGTCCCTTGGCTTTGAGGGAAGTGTACGCCTCTGTGTAGTTTTTCTGGACGTCAATATTGGCTGGGCTGTTTCTGTTGTAGGGGAATACCCTGAGCTTTTTCCAGGAAAAGCACATTCCCTTGACAAAATGATAATAGAAGGAAATTGAGGCCTCAATCCCAAAAGTAGATTTAACCATGGCCTGTATATTTGCCAGTTCAAGATGGCAGTCCCAGGTGATCCACTGGCAGATTGCCCATTTGTGCTCCTTGGTGAGCATGGTAGAAACACACAAGGATTTCTCCGCAGCAATGACACGACCAGTATTGATGAATTTTTAGAAGGTCTTGCTGGCGTACTTGGGATCCACTCCAACAAGGGCTGCAGCTGCCTTGTAATCACCCAATTCCTGCATTAGCTTAAGCAGGATGATGCGTTTGATGTCAGGATGCGCTTCTGGGTGGGCTTTTTAGCCGTGGAGATTGACTCATTGGCATTGGGCACAACACAGGGCATAGGTACCTTGGTATAGAAGGCTGCAACCTTTTTTAACACCAGATGTCTCTCATCAGTTTGATAGAACTGGGGCTCCTTGTCATCCTCCTGATTGCCATCACTGACATAGGGCTTGTAGCTAGTATCAAGTACAGGCTTTACCTTCTCCAGCATGGGTGACAGGACTGACTCTTGCTGGTACACAACATCAAACACATATGAAGTAAGTTCTACCTCATTGTTTCTAACTGTTTTGGTAGTGGTAACCTTGGTGGGCTTCTGGGTCAGCTTTTGGACCTGAGGGTTTATGCTCTGCACCCTAGCAGCTTGTGCTCCTTGAACCAGCTGTGTTAGTGCAGAGTCACTATGGAACTCTCCTCTCCCGTCTCCTCCTTGAGTAGGCACTTGGGTTGCACTAACTCTATTCTTTGACCCGCGGGAGCAACTGCAACCACAGTGCACAACAGGTGTATTGGTACTCTGGTATTGTGTTCCTTCCATTTTAAAATTTAATAAAATATTAAATAAATTTCAATTAAGTTACTCCCTAATTT
Source organism: Entomophthora muscae (assembly GCA_014839935.2). Lineage (NCBI taxonomy): Eukaryota > Fungi > Entomophthoromycota > Entomophthoromycetes > Entomophthorales > Entomophthoraceae > Entomophthora > Entomophthora muscae. The sequence goes on along the minus strand of QTSX02001193.1, from coordinate 14,151 downwards.
TAATTTTTGCTTTTATCTGAATATGGATATTTAATTAAAGTTTTTTCCACCCAATATCCCAATTATAGATTTTTTATTTCTTAATTAGTTTTTTTTGGTTTTACAACACCCAATTTAGAATACCTGAAATAATTTCCACCCATTTTCCTAGATTTTACTGCCAAATTCAAACACCCAACACAATATTTTTAAAATTTATGTTTCAGATCTTGTGTCTTATTTTAGATACCTTGGTATCATTTATGATTACAATCCATTGCACACATTGCATGAGTGATTTTTTTACGCAGTGAGTTGCTATTGTGTTTTGCTTTTGGTTTGCATTTTGACACACCTTGCTTGGGTGTATTTTGTCACTGATTCACATAGTAAACATATGTTCACCAAAATTCAACTCACACCATTTTGTATGTGAATCAATGTATTTCAGATTGTATTTTGAATGGTTTTGCTTTGTGTGTGAACCTTTTGTTGCTGTGTTGACTCATTTTGCCCATTAATGCCAATAAGCCCTGTTAACAGAGTGTATATTTTAACCTGAGAGATGCATTTTGTTTAAATCTGAAATCATTTTATTTAAACCTGAGGTATTTTTGGTTGTTGCCATAGCTTTTAAAACTACTGTATAATACACCTATCCCAATAAAAATGATATTCTAGCTTTCAATCATTTTTCCTGTGTAACTCTGCTAATACAGCACAGTTACAACACATATACAGTATGTGGTTCACAAATACACTATGTCACATTTTTTCAAATAAAATACAGTAGCTTTAAAACTTATGGCAACAAGCAAAAATAATTCAGATTTAAACAAAATGAACTCATATGTAAACAAAATTAAAAATAAATGAATTTATATTAATTTACAATAGATTTGGGTTCATTTTGACTTTGTTTAAATCTGAGTTCATTTTTTTAAATATGAACTATTTTTGCTTGTTGCCATAGCTTTTAAAACTACTTTATCATGATCATCTTTAATTTTTCCTTTATCTTGCTTTACATACTTCCCAAAAGTATATAAATGATGGTTTGTCTTAGCATTTGGTTCTTTATACCTCACTTGCTCAATTTCTCTGTATTTTAAAGAAGTTTTAACATGTCTTAATAAGAATTAAGAAAATATTGATTTTATAAAAAAAGCATTCTTCAGCTTCTGGCTAAAAAAGTACCCAGAGTGTCAGGAATGTCATTTTTCTCCTCTCAAAACCCAAAGTTTGGAACAGGATTTTGATCCCAGTCAAGTCTGTCTGCAGACTGCCAGCCCTGAGAACAGCAACCGCCAGAATTAACTCATTCTGCAAGTCAACTTAATATATGTCAACAATCAGAATTAAAAATACTTTGATGCCAACAGCATTGGAAAGTCAGAATTAAGTTTTTACTCATGCAGACTACTAAATGTTGACATTTTTTTAATAAGCAGAAACCAGTTTCCTGAACATTTTACTTAATAAAAATCAATCTTCAAAATACTTTTTAGGGTAATGTGACTACATAGATTTATAAAAGTCCATAAAAAGTTATACATGACAAATAAAAACTTCATAAAAGTACACTTCAAAAATAATTCACTATGAAATTAGCTATCTTTACTATAAAATATTTTTCCCACTTATAAAGATAAAAAATCCAATATACAAAAAGGTACTAAATGAAAATTCACTTATTATAGGAAAATATAATAATCAAAAACAGTAATAATTTTTTTCTATATTGAAAACTACAAAAAACATATAATTTACTGGTAAAATACCAATATAGGCCATGTAATACAGTCTAAAGCATCAAACTATCAATAGAAAATCAATGATTTTATAAAAAAAGTATCATAAATTATAAATGAGTTATTTAGAATAACTATTTATTTAAAAATATTATACTTATTATATAAGAACTATATACAAAATTAGGCAATACTCAATAAATTTAATTAAAAGCTAGACTGTGATCACCTGGTTGCCATTAAGAACTGTGGCAATCTTCTTGATGTATTCCCCAATCTCTGAAAGCTTATATTTGGCCTTGAAAACGTTCTTGATCTTCTCTTGATACTGTTTCTCTTTGTTGGTTCTCTTTTTCTTGGATGGGCGGTTCTCAATATCTCTGATGGATGCAGCAGTCTTCTCCTGTTGGACTTTGAGGTGCTCATAGAAGGTGTTGTATCTGTGCTTGATTCCAAAGGAGGACTTGATATGCTTATGACATCCCTCCAAAGATGGAGTTGTTTTCATCTCATCCTTAAGAACTGCCTGGTAGCAGTTCCAGTTAGCTTTGGCTCTGGGCTTGCTCTGGCGCTTAGTGACCTTACGTCTAATCCATTGTGGTTCATATTAAATAATGAAAGGGTAGAAGGCACCATCATGTTTATTGGCATATGGATCCTGGCATAGGAGCTCAAAGGCTTGTCCAGCATGCTCTGGCTTTACAAAGGCTAGTGCTACAAACAGCTGAATTAAGAACTTGCACTTTCCTGATGTATCTAGATGGTGGAGCTTGCTGAGCTCAGGTAGACCCTTTAGTTGCCTGTTGGCAGCCTGTTGATAATGGAAAAACACCCCTGGACCTCTCCATCCAAGGTATTTACAAAAGCGTGATACTGGGAAGTTTCATAGTCCATAATTATAGTCAAGGGGCCAAGTGCTCTATCATGAGCTTCTTGTTCTGAAGCAAGGGTGGCTTCATCCTTTTCATCATCATCTAGATTGGCTCTACTGTTATGGCCAGGGTGACTCTTTTTATTACTGGATAGGGCTTTGATACTCTCCTGAAGGATTTTAAAGGCCCTTGTCTAGATCTCTTCTGTTGCCCCAGAAAGCAGAAAGTAGATAAATAGGAGCACCTTGCCTTCAATATGGGAATGTAAACCCATAGTTGGTAAAAAAGGTGAGGCATACTGCAAAGGTACAGTCACATAAACAGGTCTCTGAATCTCTTAACTGATCCAGGCTCTGTTGGGTAGCATAGCATATAATTCTTGCCTCTGATGTAGGCCCATCATCATGTAAAAAGAATACCTCCTCACCATTGAACATCTTTAACTCCTCTGTCAAGACTAACTCTCCTTGGACCATGGCAGATTTCTTATGGGGGACTAGATCATGGTGTTTGTCACATATGTACTTTACTAACTGGTTGCAGTCAGGGATGAGCTTCAGTTTCTCATTACTTAGGTGTGTGGTGGCCTTAACTGCCAGATAAGAAGCCTTGACGTCTTTGGAGACTGGAACCATTTGGTAGAGGTACCACTTTAGAAGCTTCTCAATAAGATTGGTTGGAGCATTACATGTGTGCTCTCTTTTTTCACTAGTGACTTTATCCCATCCTTCTGTGTTGATCCTGGCAGCACATCTTCTATATTCACAAAAGTAGTGCTTGCTTCTTTTCTCTCTCTTCTGATTGTTGCAATTGAAAACATAGCCATCACAGACTAAACTTGCACCTCCTTTGACAGACATTGGAGGGGAAACCCAAGGAAACTTCTTTGGGAGCTTAAACTCTCCTTTGATGTTACATATATTGTGAACCTTTAGGGGATCCCATGGGACAATTGGTGTTTGATGTTAGTCAGACAGGTAATCATCAGGTTTTTTATTGATACCTGAGGAGGAGGACAGGGGTGCAGATTAATTGGGCAGCAATGGAGATTTTATGGAGTAGATTTATTGCCTTTTTTGGACTGTAATGGGCTTGATTTCTTTGAGCTTGGATAGGGTTTGGGAATATTGGGTATATTTTATCTTTGCTTTTTTTAGTGGAACCTCATCTTCTTCTGATTAATACCAGCTTAGAGAAGATAATGGGTAAGGGGAGGACTATTTGCTTTCAAGTTATGGCGCTTCTCCTTTTTCTTCTGTTTTTTATGGCGCCTTGTCTGATTTTTTTGTTGCTATATTTGCACTTTGGGCCTTTCCAGAGGCTTTGTGTTGTGAATTTGGCCTTATGGACGTCTTAGGGATTAAAGTCTGGAGTGCTAGCTTGTAATAGTATGGTTGTAGGCCTATACACATATTAATACAAGTCTTAAAGACTCTGAAGTCTTTACCTTTGAATCTAAGGTAACAACTAAGTAGAGTTTAAAAGCAAGTAGGTCATGTGTAAAAGTAAATTTTTTATTGAAGAAAGAAGGGAATTTATATACCAGGAAAGCTTCACAATGGATGCAGGAGTGTTATTAACACCTGTACAATTGTTTGGGACATTACAGCATCTTCTGGGATCCACCAGGCTCTTGCATCTGTGTTCCTTCTTTTTAGGGATGATCCAGACAATCCAATGATAAAGAGTAAGTGCAAATTACTATGGAATGGGTTGCAGTTGCAGCTGCCTATTAAAGAAGTCACTAGCAGTTCCTAAACCCAATCCATCAGGATGGAATAGGTTGGCTAAATTTTTGTAAAATTCAAATTATAATTAAGAATGCAAATCTGTCAGATTCAACGTATTTGAGTGCAAACCAGATTAGCCTTGATTATCAGAATTAATTTGACTAATAGCTTTGACTATTCTATCAATTCAATCCAATTTACAACACTTTGGGCACTTTCTTAGTTGACTTGGGGTTCTTTTGTGGCTTCTTGGAAGATTTGTCCTACAATTATTAGAGTAGAGTTCATAAAGTAAGAATAATCATGTGAAACATGAATAAAATTAAATAATAATCACATGTTCTATTTTTTATTAGTAATTAAATATTTTATAGAAGTATGGAAAGTTCTTTTAGAACTAGCTTATTGGTAAAAAATAGAGAAAAAAACATGTTTAAATAAAAAGTTGACATTCTGGTAGTCACAATGGTAAAAAATATTTAATTTAGTTTGTCAGCATAAAAAACACTTTAATTTTGACGTCAACATACTGAAAGTCAGCATATAAGAAGAAAAACACTATGTAAATCACTTATAAAGCTTGGTTATTATTTTCCAGAGTTGGTTTTTTAAGGCCAAAATCAATTATTTTTAAATTTAAAAAATTTAAAGATTTGCATATGTAACTTATGAAAACTAAATAGTAGGGATTGTAGAGGAAAGTCTAAAGTACAACTGGTTACTTTGGCCTGAATTACCATAACATTGTATGTGTGCTTTTTGTTAAGCGGCAGTGTTTTACTAATAAACCAGTGAAGGTGTTGACATGGAGGCAGTCAGCGTTCTTTATAGTAACTCTCCTATTAAATCTTGCTTAAATTATGTCACTTTGTTTGCTTGGCCAAACCCCTTTGTTGCAATTTAGGTGACACGTCAATTAGACACAAATTTGACATTATAAATACATATATAAATTCTAGTTTTAACATATGTGTTTGGCTTAAGTGAACTTCTGGAAATAAGCTATATATCAATCCAATGGGTTTAACATAACAGTAAATATCTTAATAATACAAAGAACACTATGAAAGTTGGCATATGTCTTTTTTCAATGCTTATCTTAATATATATTTAATAAAATCAGTAGTATAAAATATAAAAAGTAGTTATTTTTAGAATATTTTATATTTTGTTAAGAAATTTATGGATTTTTATTTAGGGTCAATATCCAGATATTACTTACTGGAGCTGACCTTAAAGTAAAAGTAAAAAGAAACTTACATTTTCATAGTAAATTATATTAGTTTTTTGGCTTAAAATTAAGTCTTTGTTTAAATGGTGTTGACATTATGACTGTTCCTTCTTAATTTTTAAATTCTGACCTAATAATTCACTATAAAAAATTAGCTTAGTTTTGGAAATGTCTGATTCCAGCAAATAAATACTAAAATAATGTTGAATTACTGAATGAGTTAATTCTGGTGGTTGCCCTGAGAACTAGAGAGCCGCCTGACTGTATTTTTTTGGGATTAAATTTTCTCTGATTCAAACTGCATATACTATTGCAACTGAATGATGCAACACTGATCTGCCAATGGTGGCACTCACCAAAGGATACAACTAATGGCCTAATGAAGGCAAAGAGGCCCCCATCATTGATTTAATGAGCCTGATGTCTTCCATGGTACCCAATCAGAACCCCACTGCTAAAGGCAGCGCAGACCAGGATGCTGCCCCCAAGAATATTGCTTCTGAACAGAATGGGTGTTTTAACCTTCTCAAAGATTCAACCAATAAACAGCTTCCCTGCACCAGTGCCATTTTATCACCTCAAAACCCAGGCCTCCTGCCTGTCTGAATTCCAATTTCCCAACCAACTGAATCCCAATCATTAGGATTAAAGCCTGGTAGCAGGGTACTATATGAACTCTTAGACCCTGCGCCAGACTTAATTGCCATTTTTGAATAAAGGCTATGAGATATTGGTTCTCCCAACTATTGCTTAATCTTTATCCTGGTAATCTGTCAGTTCAGCTCTAATCTTTCTGGCCCTCTTGCCCCACCGCCTGCAAATATTTGTCCTCCAGGTGTAAGAGTAAATGGTGTGCTGTACTATTCAGAGAAAAACAATGAGGATAAAATAAACAAATTTTTAACTGCTTGAGCAGCACTAGACCAAATTGGATGGAAGGCTCATTAATTTTGCACCTTGGGAGGTATAACAGAAAACAGTAAACAAGATTGAAATGAGAAAGAGCATTTGCAAGGGGAAGTCAGAAGTAAAAGATGAGGAGGAAGAATACAACATAGGCCAAGGAACAGCAAGGGAGTCAGCCCCAAACCTGAAGAGAGCTGTAGACCCATTGTCCACAACTGGGGCCAGTGGGCTGAGATATTCTAACATGAGTGTACAGTAGTTTTAAAAGCTATGGCAACAAGCCAAAACAATTCAGATTTTAAAAAAATTAAAGATAAACACATTTATATTGATTTACAATATATTTGGATTCATTTCAATTTCATTTAAATCTGAGGTCATTTTTCTTAAATCTGAATTGTTTTTGCTTGTTGTCATAGCTTTCAAAAAAACTGTAAAACTTCCTTTATTTTCAGTATCAGTGATAATAAGCTATCTAGAAACACATTTCTAGAGTGGGATGAGGAAAGACTTAAGGGAGTTCAGGATGGGGAGGAGGGGATTCTGAGGCATCTGACTGGTTTGCAAGAATATTTCAGCAGTTAGGGGTCCTGCATTGGAATTTGAGTCAACAACGTCAAAATTCAAAAAAATTCCAGCAACCAGCAGGACAAGCGCTGTCATCCCCAAATAGCATATGATATGTGATTTTATTGTTGTAATTATTTGGGAGAAATAAGGCAAATCCAGATTTTCCAGGGCTACTTGAGAGACCCTGGCTTTGACCCAATTTTTGTCAATGACTGCATTTGAATTGTCTATTTCTCTCAAGGGCTTAGCAGGGGTTCTTTACTGGTTTCTGGTCTTACGGGGGCGCACTATTCCTTCCATTTGGTTTTCTATTGTGACACCAGGTGCCCTCTTTGGTATCTTCTACTTTATAGAGCTCTCTTTGAAACCTTAATATTGATAATAAATTACTAAGAATATAATAGAACTGGGCTCATATTAAAGAGTTGACCCAATATAATAGGAATGGACCTTGTGTCACAAAACCAACCCTGAGCAGCTGGTTTTCCAGTGTATGAGAACTGGAGGATCGCAGGCAGAGTGGGAAGAACTCATCAGAGGATTGATGCTAGCTTAATGAGGTAGTACATTGATTCCCCCCCAGGACCATGGGCCAGAAGTTGGGATGATAGTTTCAATAACCCAAGAAAGGGTGATATACACTATCCCAAATACCTTATTAGTGTGGTCCAGGGAGAGCTCTCCAGAGGACGCAGGCATTTTTTTGGGGGTGCTGGACGGCTCCATGTCTAGTTGTTAGGCAGGGAGGAACTTGTGTTTATCCCTGAACAGGTGGGGCTTGATAACATGCCAAAGTCCTTTCCTGTTATATCTGGTCAGCTTTTTAGATTGGGCCAAAGAATTTTTTGTTAGTATCTTGTCATCAGTGTAGTCTATATATTTGGGCTTTAAGGGGTATTCAATAAAGTGGATGGGATCATATGGAGCACCTGGCAGACAATAGATAGCTGATAAGATAGAATGTGGATAGGAAGATTTAGGGATTAACTTGCAGATGACTAAGATAAAATATGGTAATATTTGGGGAAACTAATATCTCATAACCTTTATTTAAAAATCACAATGTGTTTATTCTTGACATAGCAGGTACTTATAATGCTCTGCCAGGCCTCATTGCCTGGTTGGGCTTCTTGAGCTCAGGCTGGCTGGCATTATGATTTTAGGGGCAGTAGGGTGACATCAGGCAAGTGCAGATTGTAATTGTCTATCTCTTCAGAATAGGCCTTTTAACCCTTTTTTAGACAACTAGATAATTGTCATTGTGCAGTTATTCAGGGCCAGCGCTATTGTCTAGACTTTGGGTGGGTTTGGAGAAATTCCCATTGGTGGAATTGCTTATTTTGCTTCCCAGACTACCAGTGTCACATTTGACATCTTAGAGAAACTCCTGGTATCTGGAGCGGGTGGGTTATTATTAGTTGCAAAGTGTTAGGTGGGTTTTCAGAGCAAGTATCAAGCCTTAAGACAGGGGAAGAATTGGGAGAATTCATATTAATGGGGTTGCTGATTTCACCACCCAAACTGCCAGTATTACAAGTTGTAACTTCAAGGAAACTCTATTGTCATGCACTGATGGTTTGCTTGCAAAATTCTGTGGTGTTGGAAAGGATTCAGATCCTGATGGATTGGAATCAACTTTACTAATAAGATTACTACTAATAATCTGCAGGTGGCCAAGCTCCTGGTATTTTGAACTGGAAGGCCATGAGAATTAGGCTCAGGGTTTGAACCTGGTCTCATACCTTGGGTTTTGGGCAAAGAATAATTGTCATTCCTGAAACCTTGGTTTACTACTGAGCTTCAAATTTTTAAAGACAAATACAACTTCCTCACTACATAATAACTAGACATGGAGCTTCCTCTCACCCTCAAACTAATACCTGTGTCTGCCTCTGAGCTTTTCATAGACAATTTCAATAATTTGTTTGGAATAGTGTATGTCACCCTTTTGGGGATGATTGACACTATTATCCTGGCTTCTGGCCCATGGTTTTGGGCAGAAATCATTATATTGTACCTATTTAAGCTAGCACCAATCCTATGATAGGATTTATCTGCCCAGCCTGCAGCCTTCCCAATCATGAAAATGACAGGCCAGCTGACAAAAAATTGGTTGGTTCCCTGAAATAGAAATAAAAATCACAACACAATGCTAAACTTAATTGGATTAGGTTTAAAATCTGTAAAGTTGAACAATATAATATCACTGTTGGAGATTTCATTGACCCCAAGTCTTCTGGTGAACCCCCTGGCTCATTAATTAACTTGAAATCAAAGTTCACAATAACTAACAAAATTTATTAAAACCTCCTCAGCAATAGGGTCACAGATTGAAAAACTTCTTCTGAAACATTGACAAAGATCTCAGCTCCAGCAAGGACAACTAAAAAGATGCCTATTTCTGTAAATCCATTACCTTTTAGCCTCTCATTATCTATCACTATGAAGAATAATCAGAATACCTATACATATCTTTTTGTGATCCTGCCAGCCAACTAAGATTATAAATACTCTACCTTATTTTTAACAATAAATCTATTTTTTGCTCTGATTTTTAATATTTGAGTGTGATTCCTATAAATTATAAGAGTCTTTAACCACAGTTTATATATTTAGTTTACTGCTGCTAAGTCTAACACATGATTTTGCTTTTAGGTAACAACCATTGTTTTAACCTGTACAAACAATATTTGTTGCAATCTCATGTTTTTAAAAATTTCATTTCTTTCAAAGATCTGGCTCAACTATCAATTGTAGTCACCTCCTTTTTGTAACTAAGCCCAAGAATCTGACATGTCACCAGAATTCAGTTGTCAGGTTTCTTGTTATGTGAATGATTCTTCTATTATATACTGAAAAGCTCAAATTTTCTTACCTGTGGAGTTGATCAATTTCAATTATCAGGTCTACACCTAAGAAACTTTTCCCACCTTTCATCTCCTAAGCTTGGCTTTATAGCCCACAGTAAACCTTTATTAAACCAATTAGGCTTCCAAATTATTGATAAAACAATAAAGATAGTTATGAATCAAATTCAGATGAATTCAATTGATATTATTATCCCAAAATAAAAAATTTAAATGATAAAATGGTTAAAGCTCTTGAAGTAATGTTGAATTTTTTTTTAGTTTAAATTTCTCGCACCTTATATTATGGTTAAACTTTAAATAGTTTCATATATTTCCAGGTATCAAGTCCTGAGAAAAGGGTTTTCAGGCAAACAAGTAGGGTAAGCACATGAGCTAGATGGCAGGGCTTGCCGCAGGGTAAGTGCTAACTTGAGAAATCAGGGATTGATTTTCTAACATGACCTGGGGATAACTCTGTTGTAACCAAGATCAACACCTAGCCCCCCCCCCCCCCCCCCCCCCCCCCCCCCCCCCCCCCCCCCCCCCCCCCCCCCCCCCCCCCCCCCCTTTTTTTCCCCCAAAGGCCCTTCTGCCTGAAGATGTATCTAACAGTATGCAGGGAGAGTTCATAGAGCCACCTCATAAAATATCAAGCAACATATCTTATTATATCTCTAATGTCAAGATAAAAGAAAATTCTCAAATTAGAAGAAAAGTAAATTTCAGATATCAATCCTTTAGTAAGTTATTTGAAACTCAAACCGTACTTAGATCACACCACAATGCCACCATCCCATGGGTTAATGGCTCCATTTTGCAGTATAATAATTTTAAGTTTCCAATAAAGCTATTATTTTATTCTTAATATATGTCCTTTCCTTCTGGACTGTTGTCTTCCTCAATATAAATACTGAACTTTAATTGGTTCAGCTGCAACAATACCATGGGTTGGATATATACTTATGGAAAGTATATAAATCAAATAAAGGGGAAGTTTAAAGAAGTGAATAATTATTTATTTGATATATAAGAAATGTGCTATATAGTATCATGATAAGCCAAATAGTGTACATGTACATCATGATAGTCATGTTGCTTGTCTAAATATTGCTCCAAGTAGGAATCAGAATGTTTGATCCTCATAAAACATTGGAGTGTGGCAATAGTGCCACCAACTATTTGGCAGACAACCCATTTATGGGGAAATGATTTCCCAAGATAGAGTAGTTGAAGATGTTGCGATATCGGTTTTATTTACTGCCCTGCCTTCAGAAAGCTTTGAGGGCCCAAGAAGAACTTTAAGTGGTTTTGCTAATTTTAATTTAGGATTTATATTAATAAAGATTTTAATTGGTTGGCATGGATAGGAGTAATGATTTTCACCGCAGCAGATATAAATAGTTTATTAAATATCGGTTTTTGGAATTGAATTAAAATCATGGAGCCTTAATTGCGAAGTTTACAAATGATTGCGTTTGAGATAAAGGATCAATATGAAACATCTCCTATGGGGAAAGGCTGGTATAATTACTATGGGATTTTGAGGTTGAGGAGTGATTGGCTGGAAGGAGTTCCTCTCGCCTTTTGACAAAATGGAATAGATTATGGGGCGGCAGCAGAATTAGATTTTTCAAGAAAATCGATTATTTATGGCAAATGCTTCTCTTGGGGAAAAGAGTCAAGGGCCCAAGTTGACATTATCTGTTCGAGTGGATCAACAGTTGAAATAGGGTATATGGCAGTAGATATTTGGTCGGGTGGCTTTAAGTGCTTGGTGGATGTGGAGTAAATACTTGTGAGTTTATAATATTTCAGTGGAGATACATTAGGATGTCAGGGGTGTTGATGATCCGAAACCCAATTAATCCGGCGGGCGCAGCCAAGCATATATTGGCTTTATAAAACAGGTGATTAATTTTCACGGCGGAAATCGGGCGAATAGGAGAAATCGGAATTAACGGCTAATCCCCTGGCGATTAAGTTTAATGGGTAAACTAAAAGGAGTTTCAGGTTAAAGTTTAAGTAATTGAGTGGAATTGTTGCTATGTAGTTGCTTCCATGATCCACTACTCCTTAGTATTGGGTTGCGCTTTATTTATTCCGTGCCAAGCGTTACATGTGGCTCTTCTTTTTAGGATTCTCCACTTGTTTGGTTCCAAGGTGCTCATGCTTTTAAGTTGGAAGCTCGGATAATTTAGGTAAGCAGCAGTTGCTTGATGATTTGACCCTTGTCGCTTCATTTACCGAATACTTCCAATCTATGGCTCTTCAAGTGAAATATCTCGGGCCCTACTCAGCTCAGACATTGACTGTATGTTTATAATGTTTAAAAAATATTTAAAATAAAATTTAAAACAATTACCAAAATCCGGAACGCCTCTATTCCCTACTTCACCCTTCCCAATGGGCTAAAAAGTCAGTCCAAATCAGCTGACTATATCTTGATCAGCTACTACGACTTTAATGGATCTCATACAATTAGATCATAACAAGATCATATGAAAAGCCTAGGGATACCATATCAAATTATGAAATCGCTTTAAAGCATATCTCTTATGACCTTTGTTTTACGTTCTAATTTGGAAATATATCAAATTCGGTAATAGTTCATTTGCACAGCACTCTTGCCATCAGATGACGCAATAAATAAGAATCCCTCCCAAATCCAACTGATTAATAAAGCTAAATCCAGTGAAAAATATTTCAGTGGGCCTTTAATTTTAATATTGAAATAAAACAGAGCCAACATTTACAGCCTGATGAGCTGAAATATACTTAAGCTTGTAAAATAGGTTAGGACTTTACTATTTTTAAAAAAAAGAAGTAAGGAAAGGGGTTTTGATATAATATATAAATAAGCCTGAGAATATTTATCATTGGTATCAGGATTACTGAATGCCTTAGATTGAATGTCATATTGCTCTTCACTTGGATCTAGTTAACTGGCTACTGGTGACTGCTTGTCCTAACACAATAATAGAACAGGGTATTCTAGATCAGTATCAGTAGAAATATGAACACTTGGGATGATTTAATAATATACCATCATATTCCAGATTATACCAGATCAGATAGCTGAATTATCATTGGATGACCTCAATTTACATAGGACAGGGGCCCAACTATGTCATGGTAGAGTACTATCAAAATTCAGAAGTGTTGATAAGGCAGGTAATGAAGTACCAAATGCAGAAAACATTTGCAACCAAAAATGATCTCAAAGTTGAGATTCTAAGATGATATGCTTCAAGAAGAGAAGTTGGGAGGGTGTATCCAAAAAAACTAGCATACAACAAAGAATAAAAGTGATTAAAAAGTTGTATTTAGGCTTTTCAAGTAAATTACCTTGCAAATTGGCTCAACAATTTTCTTATTTTAAGCTTCAGAAGGCCCAGTAAACAGTGCAGAGACCATGTGAACCCAAAAATCAAACATCACATACCACAAGGAACCACACAGCTAAATAGGTAATTTGAGGTCTATTTTCATAATTACATTTTAAGAAAAAACTTCAAACTTCACTAAATTATAAACTATATGTGTTTATTAAACTACTAAAGTTGTTTTTGAGACTTTTTTGTTTGTATAAGGCTTAGAATTTGTGCTGATGTATTGTGAAGTTTTTTTTATCAAGCCTCCCAAAAAATAAAAAAAATCAAGCATCATATCAAATCAAGTTTGGACCAAAAACACCAAATTACCTGTTTTTTGAGCTTTTGCAGCCCTATTTGAAGATTTTGAAGGAATTTCTGCCTTTATTGCTACAACCCACTTGTTTTCTAAGGGTTATTTAGATAAGTTAAATTCTTCAGAGGATGTTTATGAACCAAAAACTCTTGGTTCTTGCTTTTCCAGGGGCAGGTGACATCAGTCAATAAGGCATTATTCATGTCAAACTAATCCAGGTTGATGAATATGCACATAGACAAGCCACTAATAGCCCACTTTATTTAAAACATAGTTCAGAATGAACTCCATTCAATAGAGTATTTAGCTCCACTATAAACTTGCTTATAACTATGAATCCAATCTGAACTATTAACAGAGAGCCATCTGAACCTTGTTACTATTAATACACTATTCTCATTGTTGCAACATCTTCAATTACTCCCTCTTGGGGAATTAATGCCCCAATCAGATCACCAAATGACATAGCAAATGGTTTATTGCCCAGCCATTAAACCGGTGGCACCATTATCAGTCAAGCCATCTATGACGGGGATCAATCAATCCAGATTCTAAACGGAACTCAACTTGAGTAAG
>QTSX02001192.1:0-16152 GCA_014839935.2 Entomophthora muscae | reverse complement strand
ATAAATTGATGTAATTTAAGGGTCACCAGATATGAACTTATTAATCAGCATGGTCATCAGAAATTGGTCACCCAAGGGTTCTTTGCAACCTGGACCAGATACTCACTTGAAAATGTGAAAGGAATAGGAGCTCAGGATCCAGGCGGTATTGCTTAGTCAATTTTTGATTTATATTGAATAATTTTCACTGTTTCAACTCTTAAGAATTGAGTCCTCCTAAAAATTTTACTCAATAAAAATCATATATTCCTTGGTCTAACTTACATTTTTAAAATGCATCCTGTAGTTGAATTGTTGTGCTACATTCCCTACAATCTGATTCTCAGCCAAATCATTACTGGAAGATGGAGCCCTGCAGTTGGAACTTTGTTGTTGGTCCCACCCAATGTTAATTTCATGCCTGCCAATCTTGGAGTTGTACCCCCTGTCTTTGGCACTGAAAATTGTATTGCATCTCAAAGTCAGAATTTTATTTTAAGACACTCTGATACTTTCACAGGCTATTTATCTTGGGCTATTTTGGTTAGGTTAATTGTTTTACTTAATCCTAGTATCTCCGTTGGAAATTTTATAAAACGGTATCTGAAGCTATATTGGTGGTTAATCATTAACTCTATGTGGATTTGGGTGGTAATTCCTCTTCACTTAGAAATGGCTTCTTACTATCCTGCAATTTCTGTCATGGTTACATTCATCTATTTTTAAAGAGGCATAAAATGAAACTGATATCACTCTAAAAAAATAATCCCTGTGATTACCCTATTCAAACCAACATTCACTAGTCCTTCATCCTTTCCTAATTGTGAAAAAACTTTTCCCAATATCTTTTCCTTTAATTGAGGAAAACATAACCTATCATCTCATCTGCGCCACTTATTTTCATCCTGGCCAGTGACCACTTTCCTATTTATTATCCAATTGAGACATAGATATAAAGCAGATAACTGCTACCCTCCTATTAGCCATAGAGGGTCTGACCTACTTTAATATTCTAAATCTTTAAGCTAATTTTAACTAAAATACTTATTGTGCAATAGTAATTATACCTGTCCTCTTTGGCTATGCTGCAGCTCTGTTAGCTTGGTATATAAAATGATATCTTTCTTTTTCCACTCAGCCCTGATACATCATTTTATGGCACTCAGGCTACACTCCCATGAAGCTTCCAATCTGTGTGCTGCTGTACCCAGTTTTTGGGGCCAATTTTTTGTCTGTTGACACTGGTCTCATACTATATCCCTATAATTTTGATAATCAGTATGAATTTATCACCCCCTAAGCACATATAGTATATTTATTATACTGCCTCTGTAATGTTTATCAAAAATTACAAACTCTTGTTAAAAATGCTCATGAAAGAATCTCAGCTTCAGGATTCAAACCCCAAAACCCTGCGGGCCGCCAGCCTGCAGGCGCAGCTGCCCATGCTTTTTTGGACTTGAACCAGAGCCAAATTTGACTTTGGTGAAACTCCTGAGACTTGCCAACCTATATTTACCTGCACCAATGCCTCTCCTGCAAAAGGATTATGTTAGGCCCACCAATGAGAATGCAGGCCTGGACAGAAATTCCAAGATAACTGGGGCCACCGCTGCTGGGGAATTGAAGAAACTTCCTGTGGAATGTGGGCCACCCAGGGATGACAAATCCTGCAACTTGAAAAGAGAATTTGATTTTGCTCATTCTGATACATCCAATGAGAGATCACCTGTGCAGGATGCCACCAAGAGTTCCCAAACCTTGGTAGATGGTACCACCCGGCCTGAGGGGTATTACAAAAGTTTTCTCATTGCAGATGGGCATACTTATACCCTGGGCTGCCAGGAAGTTGCCCATTGTCATTCTTACAATAAAGTGATATGAAACTTTGGTTCAACCAGCTCATTCCATATTTAATTTTAGTTCTTTTTTATTGCATTCTAACCTCTGTGGCCTTTCTCCCACATCCATCAACCCCAAGAAACTGCAGACCAACTGCAAAAACTATATTGTCCACCAGGAGCACCCTTTGGCCCGGTACATTTCACAGAATATCCAATCAACCCAGCATATTCAGAGTTTACTCTAGAAGAAATCCTGATTTACAACCCTGAGGCTAGGACTCAAGAGACTGAGATCATTGGCAGAGAAGGAGGCTGAATTACTGTTCCCCCTTTGCTATTCCAAGATAAATATAACTACCTGCCAGCCTACCAAGTTCCAATGCCCCCGCCCCTTACCCCCCCCCGGGCTGACTGCCTGCAGGAATCAGTGACTGCCAATAAATCCACTTGAACACAGCTATTTAGGGTGATCTACATCACCCTTACTGGGCTCGTTGATTCCATGGTTCTCTCCAATGGTTCCTGGGCCATCCTATGAAAATCTTTATCCTATATTGTAAAGTTAGCTCCTATCCTGTGGTGGGCTCTATCCTCCAGGCCTGTGGGCTGTCTGCCCATAAGTTCTCAGGAGCCCTCCATGGGATGCATCCCTGACACCCCTGAATATATCTTTGAACGCCTTCAAGGGTCTCATCAGCTTCATCAACCCTGGAAATTCAAGTGGACTATGTTATCAAAACATACTGGTCTTGTTTTAACTGTTTGGTGGGATGGGTTTTAATTCCTTGCTCAGACTAGTACCTAGATAAGTACCCTTGAAAACCTCTCCCTAGAGGGGGTTATAATGTTTGTGAGGTGGTTGAAAAAGATGGGGCTACCTCAGCTGCTGCTGTTCCAGAGCCATCCAGAAATAAATTTGGGCTCTCTAATCCCAGACCAGTGGCTCAACCCCTTTCTCTCACCCAATTTCAATAAGGCTGCCTTCAGAATTCAAGCCCAAAAGTTCCAAGTTGGATATCTGATTTAAAGAAACCATCCCTTATCATAAATTGTTTGTCCAGATTGATCTCACTCTAGGGCTCTCATATTTGTTCCTCATCAGCTCACTGGCTGTATTTATGGGAGCTGACTTGGTATCTAAGCTCTGCAAATAAGTCCTGTGTGGTGAAGCATATTTGATTAATTCCTCTCAGAAAATGGTTTCTTCAAGAGATGGCTTGGCTACCATATAGTCAATGGCACTATTGCTAAACATACCATGATGTACCTGGATCAGACCCCTTTAGTCTTATACAGAGCACCCCCTGGACAAGCATGTCTGCTGTAACATGCATTGCTTAAACATGCTTTAAAGGTTCATTGTAGTGTACACTTAGCTTTTTAGTCACAACTTGTCATTTTTACTCAAGACTAATATGAAAAGTTTAGGTTTTCTGTTTAGCGGCATGTACTATTATATAATATAATGTGTTAGATTCAACTGTTAATTATAATATTAAGTGAAGAGTTAAATAGGAAAGCGGGATATTAACTTAGCCATGGCTCCTCTTAGAATCCACCACAGCTCAGATATTGAACTGCAATACCATACCTGCTCCCTCTGAAGCCAATACTCAGAGGTAAGTTATCCAGAGCTTATTGGCAACTGGGAGATGCCTGAACTATTACATATCTGACAGAAGTGCTACCTGATATACTTATCTATGAATGTAATCTATAGGGAGGTCTGTTTTGACAGCTGTGGCTAGTTCAAACAACCTGTCACAAGGCAATATACACAAAAATGTACTGCTTGCCATGATACTTGAAATTCTTACAATGATATCTAAAAGTAGTAAGAGGGGAAACCTCTTGGAAATCTTCTACTTGAGAAGTGGGGTAACTAATGGTACTTGGCTCCAGATGCAGGAGAAAGCACATTGCACTTTGATTGGTACTGGGGCATTAGCTATAACTGTTAGTACATCAGGGGAATCTTCCTGTTGCCTTTAGTAGAGAATGCAGCAAGAGAGCCAATTCAAGAAAAGTCTGGTGTTGTAGGCTTGGCTGTTCAGGTATTGAAGCAACCAGCCAAAGAAGTTTAAGCAGTAAGTGAAAGAGTAAAGGATATTTTATCAGATTATCTATAGCCACTATATAGAAAAAAGCTCACCATGAGCATTTGCATATTGCTACATATGCCATCAAGGGATACAGACCAGAATAGCTTATCATCTACATGCCAACCTTACGCACCAGACTAGTTATACATCCAAAATGGCATTAAGGACTAAATTCCTTAAGGCCTGATCCACAAGCCTAACTAGTTACAGCTTAAGGAGTTGGATGTGGTTAGCTCTCCACAAGGTCAGGATTAATTGATTGACATCTATCACATTATTACACAGTAATCCACCTCTATATTAAAGAAATCATCTTTCTCTTCTTTATTTACATCTTTATTTTTCCATATACTTCCCAGAAGTATATACTTGATATTGATATCACATATAGACTGTCCATACTTACACACCTTTCAGAAAGATTCTTTACAGAGAAAAAAGCCAATGAAATAGCCCACTCTACTGGGTAATACCCAGGTATTCAGGGTATAGCTTTGGTTGTGTAGGTGAACAAGTTTGACAGTTGGAAGCCAGTCAAGGAGGGGGCAATTGTTTAGTAGGTCATAATCCAACAGAAGGCTCTGAAAAGAGTGTTGAATCTCCCAAGGCTGATGGCAAGTTACAATAGAATAAAGTAGAAGGACGTGTAGATGGCCAATTTGGTTTCAGGTGAGATGGCATCAAAGGTGTTCAACGGGAAGAACCCAAGGAGTTGAGTTATGCTGGCTTCTGATATTTATCCCTTTGGGTCCTCTTAGTTAAAGCCCAAACTTAGCATATGTCTGCTGATTGCCCCAATACCATGATAAGCTGCCATAGCATCTGTCAAGGATAGATGACTGATCTTCATAGTTGGGAAGGGTTATTGGGCTTGATAATCTTACTTAATTTGGTTAATTAAAGGATTTATTTAAGTGATAAATATTGATAAGGGTGTTCACTTAATGATAGCACACCCTATAACTGAGAGATTATAGTTTATTATATAGTAGCTCTGGTTTGAACAATGCCAAATTCAAAACATTAAACTGGGGTACCCAACAGCTTTGATGCAGTGTGAATTGCCTTCTGGGATGATCCTAGAGTTTTCTATCAAAAAATGGGGCAATCCCCTGGCAAGGTTCCAGCTAACTGGGTTCAAGACCCACAATATGACTTCCCAGTGACCTGAAGCCAAATGCAGAAGTCAACTCAAATTGCCAAAACCAGTAACACAACCAGATAGCAATCTCCACACAATGAATGCCTCAATTCAGAGCTTGAATTTCTACCAGAATCAAGCAACCCCCAACCACTCATTTGAGTGATCATTGTAATCATGTTCCCAATATCCAGATTCACAGTGACTATATAACAATTATCTCTTGATAAAGAATGTTACCTAGTCTCCATTCATTTACCCCTTGTAACTCTGCTAAAACAGCACAGTCACAGCATTTCCATTTCCAAACTTTTGGTTAGCTGGTGAATTGACATCATCTTGATTGGGGTGGGAATTCTTGGTGCACCTGAATTCACATGCTGAATTTAGATTATCAACTTCTACCCTATTTAGTGGGGATTAAGTTTGTCAAAAAAATTCCTGGGGACTGGGTTTGTCCATTTGCCAAATTGGGGTAGCCTTTGGTGCTACAGAATTGGTGGGAGGGTTTAGAAATTTGGTTCCCCAAAATTGGGAGTTTTTTAATTATTGGGGCCCAGGGTTGCTCTGGGTAATGCTGGCTGGGCAGTGGGCCCTGGTTCAGGCAGGGCTGGGGAGAGGTCTGCAGGCTGGGCCGCCAGCCAGCAGGAGTTAGAGAAAAAGCACTGGGAAGGCAGGGGCTAGCTGGTTGAACAGCTGGCAGTTTGCTGCACATACAGGTGGCTGAGCCCAGGCGGGGCCCAGATTGGGAAAATTTTATATTTTAAACTCTCTTTTAATCCAAATTCAGGATTTTGGATTCTTATGACAGTTTTCCCAATAGGAGAAGACTGTTGTTCATATTTTTGATGTGCTAGATCACCTAAATTGACGGCTAGAGGTGCTTGGATCTCCTTGTCTCTTCACATAATATTGACATTGGTTGTTTTAGTGCTAATGTCAGGAATATTCCTGAAACCTACCTGGAGAAGACAAAAAGAGGAAAATAACATCCCACAAAGTACACAGTCTTCAACAACCTCCTTGTAACCAATAATTAGCTCAGTTTCTTCAGCTCACACTGAGTCCTGAATCTCTTTATAACACCAGCCATCTCTGAGTGTTGTGGTTAGCTCTTGGGGTTGACATCCAAGAGGCCACACTGAGAAACCTTTATAAAAAAAGGTTTGGGGTGTGAACTAGCCAAAGGTTAGTCCTCAGGGCAAAATTAGGGGAGTGTACCTTAATTTCCTGGAAAGCAAAAGAAGGGTTCTCTCTTTGAGTAAAAGAAAAAAGAGGCTCTAAAGTAAATAAGACCAACCAAGATGTGGATAAACTTATCTTTATTGGAGAGTGAATCAGAGATTATTGTGCAAGAGGGGAGCTAAACTTACTAAGCTTGGCTCCCATCCTGAGTGAGAGATCCACCAGGTTGCCATCCAGTGTAACACTGGGATGACTGCTCAGACAGGAGTCCAGAAGGACAAGGTGAGGGATAGTTGTGAGAGATAGGTATTCAATGCTATCAACAATATACCTGAGAGCAACCAGGGGGTACGCCTGGGAGTGTACTCCTAGGGTGGCTGCAAGTTGGGATGAAGAAGCACACTTTCTGATCCCAAGAGATCAGAGGTGAAAATTTCCTCCAGAGGGGGGACTGCAGGGCCATTGCTGGGAGGACAAGATCCAGGTCATTACAAGTGAGGCTCCTGACAAGATTCTCACCAGTGGAGAGCAAGCCCTGAGCTCTACCTGGGAGGTCATCCAGAAGGTACAAGAGCTGACCCAGATCTTCTCTCAACAGCTGGGCAGAGAAGAAAACACAAGTCCACAATTCTGGTGATGTAGACTAGATAAACAGCAAGGTAGGTGTCAGAGTGAAGACCACAAATTTAATGACTTGGGGCAGAATTTTTGGATTCACCAGAAAATTTTGAGGTCTTTGGTATTGACAGGGATGGTAAACAAGAAGAAATCAGACAATTGAGGGTACTCATAGCAAAATTGGGGCCACTGATGTTGTCTGAAGCTTGGAGAGGACTTCAACATCAAAAGTAATAAAAAAAGTCAACAATAAGCAAAAACAAATAGAAATTAAGCCTAGAACAAGAATTTATATAACCTTCAACTTAATTTTTAAGCTAGAACCCACTTTTTGAAATCAAAAACGGCTAACAATCAGATTAACATCAATGTTAAATTAAGGGGGGCCATTGATGCCGCCGTAAACCAGAGGGCAATGAAGAAGGTAAAAAAGGGGTAAACTTTAACCAAAATTTTAGACAGTAGGGCCCAGAATAAGTCCCACTTTTTAAACTTTGAAGGGATAAACAAAGTTTATTTCAAATGAAAAAAATATACAAGCAGGAACCCAAGATAGGCCTACTTGCCTTTTGAGGGGCCTTTTCAGCCAACAGAGCCACCAGGAGGGGGAGGCCCCTGATTGGCCAAGTGATAAAATTTGCTGCCCTTGGGCATGGAAACAGGAAGAGTTCAGATTGATTTCTGAGCCATCATCTGGTTGTCTGTGTCAAAACCTCAGGCTTGACCCGCCAGCAAGGTTCCAACCAAGTGGGTTTGTGACCCGCAATCCAATTATCCTGTCACTTGAAGCCAGACTAGTAAGTCAACTCAAATTACCAAATCCAACAACATGAACAGATGATTATCCTTTATGGTGGATACCTTGTTTTGGCGCTTGACTCATTACCAGGATCAAGCCTCATCCTTCTTCCATCCAACTGTGTGATCAACAATCATGTTCCTGTTATTCTTGATTCACATGAACTATATAATCATTATCTCACAATAAAGATTATTATCTATCTTCTAAATATTTTTCCTCTTTTAACTCTGCTAAAATAGCACAGTTACAACATTGGTAGCACAGGTGGGTTCTCCATCCTACCTTATCTTGAAAAATTCCGCCTGTTGCCCGCACAAGCTGCAGCCAACAAATCCTTGACAGAATTATGTCTGGCTTCCTGCCTGACTGGACTCCATATACTCCTGGTACCAAGATACCTGCTGGCTTTATCCTGTACCATAACATTGTGATTTCACTACCCGCCTTCAACGCCATGTTGGCACAGGGTCTCTTTCAGGCTCTCTCCTCAATTCCGCAACCAGCCAACAAAAACGCCATGCCTGTGAGAGAGGGGGGCTAAACTAAGTTTGGCTCTCATCCTGGTGAGACAAACCACCAGGATGATGCCCAGTGGAGAATTGGGACAGCTGCTCAAAGAGGGAACCACAGAGAGGACATGGGGAATAGCTGAGGGAAATAGGCATTCAGTCCCAGCAACATCAAACCAGTGAGCAACCAGGGCGTACAGGTGGGGGTGGGGAGAGGCAACACAGGCGCGCGCAAGGGCACCAAATTGCTCTCTTCCAGATCAAGAAAGAAAGGCATTGTTGCCTCCTCACCCGCAGGAACCAAAGAGGTATGAACAGCATCATCCAAATCCAGGTCATCACAGGTCAAGCTCTTCACCACGGCCTCCCCAGAGAACAGGAGACTATTTGGAAGATTTAAGAGACTGGAAGGATTCTCACCCACAAGCCAAGCAGAAGAGGCAATTTTAGACCACAAATCTGGCAAAGTTGACCATAAAAGCAACAAAAATGGGGCCAAGGAAAACATAACAAATTTTAAGACTGGGAGTATCATTTTTAAATTATCTGCAAAATTTGGTTAAGGTAGGAAGCTTTGTTATAAGGAAAAACAGTAAAATTCTGGCAATCAGGGGGACCCACAAACAAGAGACCAGGTGAAAGTGGTTGGGAGACCTTACACAGCTTGGCAGCGGGCTTGGACGTCTTTCTGGTATAAATTGAAAGCAAAAGCAAGATTGAAACAAGAATTTTAAAGTGAAATTCAAAATAAAGTAATTTTTTATAATGATTTTAACTAAAATATTAAAGTTCAAACGTTTATTTCAAAAACAAAAGCAAAAACAAGAGCAGCTATATGCTTGAGCTTGTTTCAAGGGTTCCAGAGGAAGGACTGGGTTCAAACTGGGGCAGTTTAAGGTAAGATTAAAGATGACAACTAACACTTTTAAAACTTTTAGCTAATAGGATCCAAACAGAGATTCAGTCAACTACAATTTTGCAAAATAAGTGTACTAGACCCAAACTTTATTAAATTGGAGAATTGACAAGCAGGGGACCCAAAATCCCCTGGCATTGTTAAAAGGGAATGGGTTTCTAGAGGGTGGTCACATGACTGATTTGACTTGCATTTGGTTGTCTGGGAGATAAAATTTGCTGGCCAGAGCCAGGGGTGCTGGAGAGTTTCAGGTTAATTTCTGTGGGTCCACCTGATTGGCTGGAAGGCACCTCAACTAGTTCAGGTTCATTTAACTTTCTGGTCATAGATGTGGCACCGTTTGATTGGGTGTTCCTGATTTTTTTAAGAGAGGAAAGTACCATGCTAACAAATAGTCCAAATTAACCAGTGTTTTTTCCCAGGCCAGGATAACCAAAGCCGGGGGGTCTGCAGGGTATGCCAACACAAATATTTCCTCCACAGTGTGGGCTAACTCTTTGAGTGAATTAAGAGGTTTTGCTGGACTTTGAGAAGTTTTTTTTGTGCAACAAGGAAATACAGTCCTATCCAAAGCCAAAGGGGGTAGTGAATTTACAATGCCCGCCTACGTAGCCCAAAGACTACGGAGCAGCGCCTTGGAACCTTTTGCCAGGGCTAACAACAACACTGCCGCATGGATCCAGTCTGCCCAGAGGAAACTGGCCCAGATGGAATGCCCACAGCAATTTTGGATTGCAGAAATCTCCATTTTTCTGACCCATGACTCTGGCATCTGGTGCAACAAGTGGCACAAGGAGCACATTGACAAGAACTGGGACACCTTCAAACAGGACTTCTTGGCAAGATTTGTGCTTAAGGATACAGTGCTCATGATTTTACGCCAAGTAAAGAACCTAACCCAGCCGGGCACTGTGAAAGAACTCACCCACGCCTACAAGAAACTCCAACTTTGTGCACCATCTGATATAGTCTTTGACACCCCAGCTACACACCTCATGTACTATGACGCCCTCAAGTTGCATGTGATGAGACAGGTAAACCTGGACCAGGTGACTAACCTGCAAAGCTTGTATCAAGAAGCGGAGAAAGCGGAACAAACCTCTAACACACTTCATAAGACGCAAACTGGGAAACAAGAAAGACCCAAGGACTCACATTCAAGTGAGCGCTCCTTGCAACCACCTCCTGGAGGTAACGGCAACAACAACAACCACAAAACCAGGGTTAGAATGGGAATGGGAATAACGGCCAATGAAATTGTACCCATTTCTGTGTCACCACCACCCAAGGCTCCAAGATGAGGGAAAAGCCTGGGGAGAGCACTAAGCAAGCCAAGCTCTCCTCACGCAACTCCTGACTTGCCCAATGATGAATACCAACCCAAGGATGTGGAACAGTGCCCAATGATCCAAGTGCCCTCAGAGGACCCGGTACTGTACACCATTGCCAGACATCCTAATAAATTGATGTCCTATCCTTTCCGCTTTTGCAGTTACACAGGCTCAGCACTCCTGGATTTGGGTGCAGATTGAACCCTAGTCAACAGTAGCTTTGTGAATAAGTTCAAGCTGGTCACTAATCCTTTGCAGATTAAAAACGTGGTCCTGGCTGACAAACACCACATTGCTGTGACAAAGAAAACTGCCCCCTTTTCTGCCATGCTTGAGAACTTACACTCCACCATCCAAGGTCCCATAAAAAACTTCCCAAAGTTTGACATTGTACTGGGACTAGACTGGTTACAGAAGAACAATCCTCACGTAGACTGGGCAACCTCAGTGTTGACCATCAAGCGCAAAGGTGTCAACCACCAGATCTACCCTGACTCCGTGGACCAACTACTGTGCAAACAAATCTTTGTATGCATCACAGAGACCCTGGACAAAAAAGAAAACCTGAAGGCAATCAACTGGGACTCCTGTCAGTACAAGATCATACACTTCAAAGATCACCAGGATACCTCCACACCTCAGGACTACAAAATTGTGGCCCACCATCCAAAATCTTCAAGGAAGTGCTGCCCAGGCTGCCCCCTGAGAAGCACATTCAGCACTCCATTCAACTCAAGGAAGCTGTACCCAAGGCGCGCCCTATCTACAGGCTGACCCCAAATAAAGACAATGCCTTACACACCTATCTCAAGGAGGCATTGGAAAAAGGACTTATCCACCCCTCACAGTCTCTCTTTGGGGCTGCTGTATTCTTTATGGCTAAGAAGGACAGTATCTTTTGTCTGGTCACAGACTACCGCGCCCTAAACAAAGTTACCATTAAGAATTATTACCACTGCCACTGATTAACGACCTTTTTGATGCCTTGGGAGGAGCCACAGTCTTCTCCAAGATTGATCTGACTGCAGGCTACAATCAGATTTTTATTAAAGAAGAAGACATCCCCAAAACGGCCTTCCGCACTAAATACGGCCCCTACAAATGTATGGTGCTCAACTTTGGCATGACCAATGCCCCGTCCACCTTTGTAACCTTCATAAATAAAGTATTTGAGCCCCACATAGGCAAGCACGCCCTAGTGTATCTAGACAACATCATTGTCTACAGCCCCTTGGTGAAACAACACCACAAAGACCTAGAGGCAGTCTTAGCTACCTTGGCACAACACAAACTGTTGGCAAACCCTCCAAGTGCCAGTTCTTCCACAAACAACTACCCTTCCTGGGACACATTGTCTCAAAGGACGGTATCAAACCCAACAGTCAAAAGATACACGCCATCTGCAAGATACCGCCATCCAAGGATAAGTCAGAACTCTGCACCTTCTTGGGAATGATGGCCTATGTACGCTGCTTCATACCTGACTGTGGCATTTTGACTGCCCCCTTATCCGCCATAACAGGCGCCAAATCCAAGTTTGTGTGGACCCCCCAACCTGACCTCTGTTTTAGACGCCTCAAGAAGAAACTCACAACAGCTCCCATCCTGCAATACCCCAAACGTGACGGGGAATACCAAATGGAAACCAACGCCTCAGATGCATCCATTGGGAAAGTACTATGGATCAAAAATAATGACAGTGACTTCCTGCCTGTAGCTTATTAATTGCAAAAATTGACAGATGACAAGTGTCAATACCCTATCCACGTCAAAAGAACTGTTGACTATTGTACACTACCTAGTCAAATGGTGCTGTTATCTAGAATGACAGGAAGAATTCACAGCATTAACCAACCACAAGTTGCTTGTCTATTTTCAAAACTCAAGCAAATCTGTTGCACCACCAAGCCTTCTGGATGGAACTACTAGAGAGGTTTAGCATGCCAATCCAGTACAAACCTGGGGCCAAGCTTGTCATGGCAGACGCCTTGTCCTGCCTGTATGTCTGTGCTTCAAGGGGGAAAATGGGCTCAACCCAGACTGGCCTCTCTTAGTACTATAAACCAAAAACAAAGGCTTTCCCCCTGGCACAACCAACATAACAAAGGAGACAGTTATCAAAATGAACACCTATTTGCTGACGTATATGGGACCCTACACAAAAAATTTTCTGACAGCACAACCATTCCCTACATCCCCACGCATCAGCAAGTAGCCACCATCCTACACTATCACAGAGACCTGGGACATACCAATAGTCGGAACCTATATGAGTTCCTTAAGCATAAGGCCTAGTGACCAACCTTATATTGCAATGTTCAAGAAGTTCTAGACCAATGTGAGGTATGCAAAAAGTTTGCCAAGAGCAAGACCCCACCAAAGTCAGTACTTCCCATCTGCACATAACTATCTTTCAAAGTATGGGCTCTTGATATTGTTGGCACCATGCCAGGGAAACATAATGACAAGAAATACATTATCACTACCATTGACTTTGCTATGAGATGTCCAGTAGCCCAAGCAGTAAAGGCACACACTGGCAACAACATACAATGATTCATTGGTAAGGAGATAATCAGCAAGTTTGGAAAGCCAGAACTCCTGATAAACAATGGAGGCAAAGAGTTGACCTCTGAAGACACCAATGTATACATCACTAAAAATGGGATCAAACATACTGTGACAACACCATACCACCCACAGGCCAATAATATGTAGAGCAGCTTAATGGCAGCCTTGTGAAAGCCTTAGCCAAACTCACTGCCAGGAGATCTGAAGACTGGTATAAGCAGCTATTGACTGCACTACTTGTGTGCCAAACCCAAGTGAACAGGTCCACCGGAAAAAGCCCATTTGAACTGGTATATGGAACACAGCCAAATATCATTCAAGCATTGAAAGGATCTAAACTAGAAATTCCAAGTGAAGTCCCACCACGCTCAGACCCTCACGTTGTAAGAGCTAGCAGCAAACAAATAGTGAAGGAGAATGAAAGTCTACAAAAAACCTTTGTCCCCATCCGCAGTAGACATGAAGTTGGGATGAAGTTTGGGTCATGAATGTTGACAAGAGCAAACTACAACCCAAGAAAGTGGGGCCAGCAATCATTCTAAAGGTAAACAAAAATAACACTAACCTTGTGCAAGGGCTTGACAAACGTAAGTGTTGTAACTGTGCTGTTTTAGCAGAGTTACACGGGGAAAAATATTTAGAAGATAGATAATAATCATTATTGTGAGATAATAATTATATAGTTCTTGTGAATCAAGGATAACAGGAACATGATTGGTGATCACACAGTTGGATGGAAGAAGGGGGTGGCTTGATCCTGATAATGAGACAAGCGCCAAAACAAGGTATCCACCATAAAGGATCATCATCTGTTCATGTTGTTGGATTTGGTAATTTGAGTTGACTTCCTAGTCTGGCTTCAAGTGACCGGATAATTGAATTGTGGGTCACAAACCTGCTTGGTTGGAACCTTGCTGGCGGGGCAAGCCTGCGGTTTTGACACCCCCCCCCCCCCAACTGAAGGTCAGCCTCCTTGGGGGGCAGGTTTTCAGGGAGATTTTCAGGAGCCCAGGCGCTGTATTGAACTAGTTGCTGTTCTGTTGTGGGCAGGGCAGTATCTTGTTGCTTCTGTCTTGCTTTGCAGGGTTGTAGGCAATCATGGTGTAGGGTCTTGTCTTGCTTACTCTTTCCAAGCCCTTGCACAAGGTAAGTTTTATTGTTGTTTACCTTCAAAATGATTGCCGGCCCCACCTTCTTGGGTTGTAGCTTGCTCTTGTCAATATTTATGATCCAAACTTTGTCCCCAACTTCATGTCTATTCCGGATGGGGACAAATGTCTTTTGCAGACGTTCATTCTCCTTTTCTGTTTGCTTGCTGTTAGTCTCTATCACTTGAGGGTCTGAGCATGGAGGGACTTCATTTAGAATTTCCAGTTTAGGTCATGTCAATGCTTGAATGATATTTGGCTGTGTGCTGTATACCAGTTCAAACAGGCTTTTTCCAGTGGATCTGTTCACTTGGGTTTGGCACACAAGTATTGCAGTTGGTAGCTGCTTATACCAGTCTTCAGGTCTCCCAGCAGCAAGTTTGGCTAAGGCTTGCACAAGGCTACCATTGAGCCGCTCTACACATCCATTGGCCTGTGGGTGGTATGGCGTTGTTACAGTATGTTTGACCCCATTTTTGGTGAGGTATACATTGGTGTCTTTGGAGGTCAATTCTTTGCCTCCATTGGTTATTAGGTGTTCTGGCTTTCCAAACTTGCTGATTATCTCCTTGCCAATGAATCATTGTATGTTGTTGCCAGTGTGTGCCTTTACTGCTTGGGCTACTGGACATCTCATAGCAAAGTCAATAATGGTGATGATGTATTTCTTGTTATTTTGTTTTCCTGGATGGGGCCAACAATGTCAAGAGCCCATACTTTGAAAGATAGTTTTATATGGATGGGAAGTACTGACTTTGGCATGGTTTTGCTTTTGGCAAACTTTTCACATACCTCACATTGGTCTAGCACTTCTTGAACATCACAATATAAGGTTGGCCACCAGGCCTTATGTTTAAGGAATTCATATAGGTTTTGGCTCTTGGTATGTCCAAGGTCTCTGTGATAGTAAAGAATGGTGGTTACTTGCTGATGTGTGGGGATTTAGGGAATGGTTGTGCTATCAGTCATTTTTCTGTGTAGGGTCCCATATACATCAGCAAAAAGGTGTTCATTTTTGATGACTTTTTCCTTTGTTATGTCAGTTGTGCCAGGGGGAAACCTTTGTCCTTTGTTTGTAGTACTAAGAGAGGCCAGTCTGGATTGAGCCCATTCTTTCCTCTCAAAGTACAGACATACAGGCGGGACAGGATGTCTGCCATTGCAAGCTTGGCCCCAGGTTTGTACTGGATGAGCATGTTAAATTTCTCTAATAGCTCCATCCGCCAGGCTTGGCAGCGCAACAGATTTGCTTGAGTTTTGAAATAGATGAGGGACTTGTGATTGGTTAATGCTGTGAATTCTTCCTGGCGTTCCAGGTAACAACGCCATTTGACTAGGCAATGTACAATAGCCAACAGTTCTTTGTCGTGGATAGGGTATCAGCACTCACCATCTGTCAATTTTTGCGATTCATAAGCTACGGGCAGGAAGTCACTGTCATTATTTTTGATCTGTAGTACTCCCCAATGGATGTGTCTGAGGCGTCAGTTTCCATTTGGTATTCCCCGTCCCATTTGGGGTATTATAGGATATGAGCTGTTGTGAGTTTATCCTTGAGGCATCTAAAACAGAGGTCACGTTGGGGGTCCACACAAACTTGGACTTGGCGCCTGTTATGGCGGATAAGGGGGCAGTCAAAACGCCACAGTCAGGTATGAAGCGTCTACATAGGCCATCATTCCCAAGAAGGTGCAGAGTTCTGACTTACCCTTGGGTGGTGGCATCTTGCAAATGGCCTGTATCTTTTGACTGTTGGGCTTGATGCCGTCTTTTGAGACTATATGTCCCAAGAAGGGTAGTTGCTCACAAAAGAACTGGCACTTGGAGGGTTTGGCCAACAGTTTGTATTGTGCCAAGGTAGCAAAGACTGCCTCTAGGTCTTTGTGGTGTTGTTCCACTGAGGAGCTGTAGACAAAGATGTTGTCTAGATACACTAGGGCGTGCTTGCCTATGTGGGGCTCAAATACTTTGTTCATGAAGGTTACAAAGGTGGATGGGGCATTGAT
>QTSX02001191.1:0-16236 GCA_014839935.2 Entomophthora muscae | reverse complement strand
ATTTTGGTTTCAGAGCTTAAAATATCCAGCTTTTCTCTTCTCTACAATATATTAAACCTTTAAGATTACTTCAGCCAATTAAAACCCTGGGTTTTATACTTCATTCCCTTGTCTTTAGGCTTGAACTCCCATTTAAAGTTTTCAAAACACTTATCAAATGTGATTCAATCTGCAGCAAATCAGACGCCCTATATAATGGTTTTTGCCAAACTGTTCACCCAAATGACTTTCTCTTGACCATGGTTTGAACCCGGGTGCTGTCTTGCTCTGGATAAACAACTGCTCTGTGTTTCAAATAGGTTTGCTGTAATTCCCATCACTTTCCTCCAGAAAATCTCAAGCCCTTTTGCCTATGCTTTACTTAGGAATTTGCACCCTAATTTCTTCAACATTTCTCCAAGTTTTCCTGAATTTCAGCACTTTGAACTCACCTGTCACTTGCTTCTTGCCTTTCTCAACCATTTTGGGGAAACTCCAGCCTTTTTCTCAACAGTTTCTCTGTCCTGTTTCCTGCCTCTTTGGCTTCAGTTTAACTCAATCACTTTTAATAAATATAAAGTTAAAAAAAACTAATTATTTCTCTCTCTTTTAATATATAAAAATTACACTAGTCTTTTTAGCATATTTCTTGGCAGTATTAATTACTTCTTCTTTATTATCAAAGATTCTTCTTCCAAGAGTCCCAATCAAGCATCCTAGCTCCTTCATTCATTTCTGCTGGTCCTGCTCAGCCAACTTCCAGTTCTTCAGCTAGTCCTTCTCCATGATCTTCAAGACTTTCAATTAGTCCTTCACTGTGATCTTCTAGCCCTTCAGCCAGTCCATCAGAAAGTCCTTTCCAGTTCATCAAGTAGTACTCACTATGAACCACATAGGTTCTATCCACACTATGAACCATTTTAGTTCCAATCCTCACTATGTTATTCCAGTCCCTCAACTAGGCTTCACTATGATCATCCAGTCCTTCTTAATAGTCTTCACTGTTGATCTTGCACTCTGAACTACTGTGGTTCCATTATCCGTCCCTGTTACCCATAACTCAGACTCAGGCAATAAGTCTACAAGGCTACTGGTGTTTGATTGGGCCCTCACAAGTGTCCACCACTTTGTCCATTTAACCACAGACAATCTTCATGTCTGAGTAGTTCTCTTTACTCAGGTGATTAAGTCTTAGCTTTTAGGCGCTAAGTAACCAACTTTACTTCCCAGAAAACTGATAATTATCCAGTTCTGCAGCTGCTTCCCCAAGCAGCCACCCTGATAACACCTCTGAGCATATCCATATCCCACAATGGTAACTTTGGGCCCCTCCCTAAAGCCCCCAGAGAAACACAAACACGGACACCCTACCAGTTTTTTAGGTAAGGTTCTTGATCATAGACCTCCTGTAAGTGCACAAGGGCATTCAGATCCATCTAAGCTCTTCCCTTCCCTTGCAGCCCACGTTACCTGAAAGGGTCACATCAACACCTAGCTCTGGTAGCCAACATTACCACCAGGCTGGCACACTCCCCCACTCCTAGCAGCCAAAATTCCCTGCTGGGTGAGGACACCTAACCAGCCCCCTAGAAGCCAATGTTCCCTGCTGGGCTGTTTCATGGTTTCCTCTAGTAGTCCTTTGTTACCTAATAGGCAGGCCTTACCTCCCCTAGTAGCTCATGTTACCTACTAGGCCTCTACATGTTTAAAGCCACTAGACCTCTTGGCCAACATTATCCCTGCCTGCAAAACCACCCAACATGTGGACCATACACAACCTATTGAAACTGAACCAATGAGAGTTCAACATTTGATTTGGGGAATACAATAGTCTAATAGAAAAGACAGGGATAATAAAAATAAGGTGTTGTTTATTGGTTGTTATTGTGATTAATATATCATATGAGAAAAGCCACAAGGCTACCAGGGGGTGACTTAGTGGCAGGTTTCATATAAGATTTTGGACCATTGAACAGCCTGTGTGGGGATCAGCAGGTCAAATTGGCAACACTCCTAATTAGGAGATAGTACCCGCAATTTGACATTGTCATCATGTTGAAACCAAGTCTCCAGAATCAGCTGCCAAAGTATCTCATGATACACAGGGGGCGCTCAATGAGTTGCCCCTTGAAGTATCTAACAACATGAACCAATCTGATGGCAATATAAAATTGCGGGCACTTTCTCCTAATTAGGAGCGCTACCAATTTGACCTGTTGATTCCCACACAAGTTATTCCTAAGCTCTAATCCTTACATGGAAAAAGCCATCATGCCACCCCTTGTGGCCATGTGGCTTTCCCATATAGTATATTAATCACATTATTCTACAATAAATGATACCTTATTCTATTCATTTCTGTCCTTTTTATTAGACTGTTGTCTTCCCTAATCAATTACTGAACTCTAATTGGTTCAGTTGCAACAGTGGTAGCAGCAGTAGGTTCTTGACCTACCTAAAACAAAGCTCCCCCTTAGAAAGGACAAAGTACGGGCTGTATGGCTACTCCCCATCAAGAGGCCTTACTGCCAAACCCCAAGGGGGACATCCCCAATGGGTACAATATTTACCAAGACCAGCTAGTTCTTACAAGTGTGTAAAATTGACTCCGCCTTGGACAGTGTGACACCAGTGTCATCCTGACTCAGTTGGACCTTTCACAGCGCATGCTCAACCTACAGCTGGAATCCTTTGCGGGTGGGGTCAAAGGAGCTAACATTGTCAGCTGGCTTCACTCCACCAAGACCCGCCTCTGTATCTGCCAAGTACCCAAGCCCATGTGGGTTGCTACTGTGTCTGGGCGCCTCATGAGGACTGCTGCTGTGTGGTTTACCAACTGGGCCAGTCAGGAAATTGAAGTCACCTGGGCAGCATTCAGGGACGCCGCAAAGTCTTGCTACAGTAAAACCTTCTATTCTATTGTGGTGGGAACCCCCTTCTAGCAATTAAACAGACTGGATTTGTTCCCAAATACCTTGCCGCTGCCCCAGAAGCCGTGACCAATGAAAAAGCCATGCTTCTGACCCTGATAGTCAATGGGCTCAAGCCCCATATCTTTAAGTGGGTCCCCGTAAGTTTTTGCACCTCCATTAATGACTACTACAAAGCCATTGTGGAGGCCAACAACCAGGCTTCAATGGGTTTCTGTCATACAAATGATGTTCCACCTCAACTTCATGCAACACCTGGCAGTGCCCATAACTAAGTAGGCTGCTCCCAGCCCCGTCAGCAGAATAGTGGGACTAAACGCCCTTCAAGGGGGAGCTCCAGCTAGCCCAAATTGAGGACCCGGGAAAAGCCTGGGGGTTGTAGCTACAAGAGGTCCTACAACCCCACTTGACCCACACTCTCAATCCCTTCTTGCAAAGAACCCCTGTGACTAGAATGTACATGAAGTTGAAACCCTTGACGTCTTCCAGGTCCATAGTGACAACCCTGTGCTTCAAGAAAGCCACTCTCTCAATAAAGTAACCCGCTTGGCTTATCCCTTCTGTTTTTGTGGAAACACCCACAAATTGTTGGTAGACACCGGGGCCAACCATACTATGGCGGACCAGGCGTTTGCTGAAATGCAACAGTTAGACCATTTACCCAGCAGATTCAAGGCAGTACAAGTAGCTGACTCCCACAGAGTGACAATTACCCACAAGACAGTTTCCTTCTCTATGAGAATGGGGAACATCCAGGTTAAGCTCTCTGGGCCAAGAATGGCCGGTCTCAGCCATGATGTAATTGCTGGCCTTTACTGGCTTTATCAAAATGGTCCCTACATTAACTGAGATACATCTGTAATTACCCTCAATAGAAATGGGGTGGGTTTTCAGATAAACCCTGTCAAAATAAGCATGTTACTTCACAATACTGTGTTTGTCAGAATAACATAAACATTCTTGTATGGTTTCAAGGGGGAATTAGACTTTAACCAATGCTCAGTTGAAGTTATCCTTGCAGAATCATCTGCAGTCCCTCCCTTGTCATCATCACTACCACCAGCACTTGTTGCTATCCTTGAGGAGTATAAGGACGTTTTCAGTGAAACACTGGACCAACTACCCCCTCCCCAGGAGATCCAGCATATGGTACAACTGCAAGGATTGCTTCTCAAGGCATGTCCCCTCTATTGCTTGACACCAAAAGAAGATGAGAGCCTCTGCCAGCACCTTGTAGACGCGCTTGATAAGGGCTTCATTTGCCCCTTGCTCTCTCCATACAGGGCAGCTGTCTTCTTTGTAGCCAAGAAGGATGGGTTCCTTTGCCTGGTCACAGACTACTGCGCCCTAAATGAGGTGACAGTTAAAAACAAGTACCCCCTGCCGCTGATTGATGACCTGTTTGATACACTCACAGGTGCAAAGGTCTTTAGCAAGATTGATCTCACTGTGGGGTACAACCAGGTCCGTATTGCACCAGGGGATGAGGCAAAAACTGCCTTCCATACACACTACAGGTCATTTGAGTGTTGGGTCATGAACTTTGGGATGACCAACGCTCCTTCCACCTTTGCCATTTTGATGAACAAAGCATTTGAGATTTTGAATGGGAAATGTGTGGTTGTGTACCTTGAATACATTATTGTCTTCAGTCAAGATCAAACCACACATCTCCAACACCTCTGTGCTGTCCTTGACACCCTTTGGAAAAAACCAGCTAAAAGCTAAACCCTTCAAATGCAAGTTTCTCAAGTTGGAGTTGCTGTTCCTTGGGCACATCATCTCTGCTCAAGGAATAAAGCCTGACCCTGCCAAGATCAAGGCAATCACCAGTATGCCACCTCCTACTGATGTCAGTTAGGTGCATAACTTCTTGGGCATGGTTGCCTATGTGCGTAAATTCATCCCCAATTGGGGAGCTCTTATTGCACCTCTCACCGAGCTCCTAAACACTAAACAGCGCTTCCACTGGACCCCTGCCAGAGACCAAGCCTTTGAAGCGTTGAATCAGAGACTTACAAGTGCACCTGTATTGCAGTTCCCTAATCAGAACCGCAAGTATAAACTCAAGACTGACGCCTCTGATAGGGCCATAGGGGTGTATTACAGGTAGAAACTGACAAGGGTAACTTCCTTCCTGTGGCATACAAATCCAGGAAGCTCACTGACTCAGAACAATGTTACCCTATACACAATAAAGAGTTGGTGGAAATTGTGCACTTCATTGAGAAATGGCACTGTTACCTGGAAGGTTCAGCCTTTACACCCCGCATCCTGACAGATCACAATTCACTACAGTACTTCAACACGCAGTCCCACTTGACATGCCACCAAGCAGGCTGGGTTGAGCGTCTATCCCCCTATCAGTTGCGCATTGATTACAAGCCTGGGAAGGAACTCATCACAGCTGATGCCCTCTCATGACTCTATGTATTGTCCATCACTGGGGACAATGAGTTAGACCCATATTGACCAATGCTTTACCTCTGTCTTGAAGCAACCCGTTACAAAGGCCTTAATTTGGTAACTATCTCCAAGCTAAAGGACAATGAAAGTCAGTTCACCACCAATGCTTACAACGTCTGTCGCTGGGCCAAGACAGGCAAAAAGACGCCATACATTCCCACCACATAACAGGGCAACACCATACTACATTACCACCACACCTTGGGTCACATCAGAGGACGTAACCTCTTCAAGATCATGAAACAAAAGGTTTGGCGGCCACACATGTGCCAAGATATCTTGGATCTCCTCAAAAAGTGTGTGCTGTGCAAAAGGAATACGTCCAAACCTGCACCCCCAAGTCTGTCCTCCCCATCAAAGCCATGGAACCCTTTGAACAGTGGGCCCTTGATGTGGTTGGGCCCCCTCACTGAAGACAGACTGGGAAAGAAATACATCATAACTGACATTGACTACTTCATTTGCTGGCCAGTTGCATGGACAACAAATAACCACACCGCCATTGCCATCACTTGCTTCATTGGCAAGGAAATTATGGCCCAATTTGGGCAGAACAAACGTCTCATCACATATGGTGGTCCCAAACTCTTTGGACAGGTCATGAAGGCATACTGCGCCAAGAATGCACTCCAACAGATAGTCACCACCCCTTACCATCTGCAAGACAATGGATGTGTGGAAAAGTTAAATGACTCCCTGGTTCAACTGATTGCTAAGCTCTCACAGGAACACCCCAATACCGCGTGGACTGAACACTTGCCTACCGCTCTACTTATTTTACGA
The DNA here is from genome assembly GCA_014839935.2 of Entomophthora muscae. Classification (NCBI taxonomy): domain Eukaryota; kingdom Fungi; phylum Entomophthoromycota; class Entomophthoromycetes; order Entomophthorales; family Entomophthoraceae; genus Entomophthora; species Entomophthora muscae. Next base: position 10,078 of record QTSX02001191.1, on the reverse strand, counting down.
GCAAGAATTAACAAAAGCACCAGGTTCAGCCCCAGCGCCTTGGCATTTGGGACGCCTGACAGTCTTACAGAAGTTGAACAGGGGAAGTAACAATCTACAGTTCCTAGGAAACACCCCTGTTGACAAATTCATCCCTAAACCAATGTTGTGCCAAAGCCTGAGAAATTGAGCACAAACAAATTGAAGGAGAGACAAAGCACCTTGAAGCCAGATACGCTGTAGGTGACCCCATCTACACCCTCAACCCCAATTTAGCTAAGTTGAAACCTAACCACCTAGGGCCCTTCAAGATAGTTGTGATCTATGACAATCACACCTATCAGCTTGAGGATGCTCAAGGGAACACCAAGATGCTCACCACAATTGCTTGCGCCCCTGCCGCACCGTCCCCACATAAAGGTTATTTGTGCAGACCTTCCTAGATCATCCACAGACTCCAATCCTGGTGTCTGACAACAATCAGGGGGCAAGAGGGGGGTTGCAACCGAGTCTCCAGACTCAGCTATCAACATATCTTACAATAAACAGGGGGCTCTCAATGAGTTGCTCCTTGATGTATCTAACAACATTGTCAAAACAACAGTCTTGACCCACCAGCAAGGTTCCAAGTAAGCGGGTTTGTGACACGCAATCCAATTAACCAGTCACTTGAATCCAGACTAGGAAGTCAAATTGAATTTCCAAATCCAACAACATATACAAATGCTGATCCCCTACAGTGGATACCTTATTTTGGCGCTTGACTCATTACCAGGATCAAGCCACCCCCCTTCACCATCCAACCTTGTGATCAACTTTATCATGTTCCTGTTACCCATGATTTACACCAAATATATAATTATTATCTCTCAATAAAGAATATTATCTAGTTTCTAAATATTTTCCCCCTGTAACTCTGCTAAAACAGCACAGTTACAACATTGGTAGCACAGGTAGGTTCTCCATCCTACCATATCTTGTAAAATTCTGCCTGTTGCATGTACTTGCTGTGGCCAACAAATCCTTTACATAATCATTTCTGGCCTCCTGCTGGACTGGACTCCATACACCCCTGATACTGAGATACCTGATGGTTTTGTCCTGTACCAGAACACAGTGATCCCACTACCCGCCTTCAACACCATGACTGCACAAGGGTTCTTCCAAAACACCGCCACCATCCCGCAACCAACTGAAAAAACACCATGACCACCTACGTAGCCCAAAGAATCTGAAGCACTGCCTTGGAACCTTTTGCTGGGGCCAACAACAACAATGCTGCCCCATGGATCCAGTCCGCCTAGAGCAAGCTGACCCAGATGGAATGCCCACAGCAATTTTGTATTGAGGAAATCTCCATCCAACTGACTCACAACTCTGGTACCTGGTGCAACAAGTGGCACAAAGAACATACCAAGAAGAACTGGGATACCTTAAAGCAAGACTTCTTGGCAAGATTTGTGCATAAAGACACTGGGCTCATGATCATACACCAAGTAAAGAACTTGACCCAGATGGGCACTGTGAAGGAACTCACTTGCGCCTACAAGGAACTCCAACTGTGCGCACCCTCTGACATGGTCTTTGACACCCCAGCCACACACCTCATGTACTACAACACCCTCAAATTGCATGTAATGAGGCACATAAACCTGGACCAGGTGACCAATCTACAGAGCCTGTATTGCAAGGCAGAGAAAGAAGAACAAACATCCAACACTCTTCACAAGGCACAAACTGGAAAACAAGAGAGACCCAAGGACTCTCACGCAGGCAGGTGTTCCACTCAAACACCCCAGGAAACAACAGGAACAACACCAGTCATAAACCTGCAGGTTCAAATGGACATGGAAGTGGGAACAATGGCCAGTCAAATTGTACATATTTCCGTGTCACTGCCACACAAGGCAATCAAGACAAGGGAAAAGCCTGGGGAGAGCATTAAGCAAGCCAGGCTCTTCCCGCACAACTCCTGACTTGCCCAAAAATGAATACCAAACCAAGGACGTGGACCAATTCCCAATGATCCAAGTACCCTCAGAAGACCTGGTACTGTACACTATTGCCAGACATCCCAATAAACTGATGTTCTACCCTTTCCGTTTTTGCAGTTACACAGGCTTGACACTCCTGGATTTGGGTGCAGATCAAGCCCTAGTCAACAGCAGCTTTGTGGACAATTTCAAGCTAGCCATTAATCCTTTGTGGATTAAAAACGTGGTTTTAGCTGATGAACACCACATTGCTGTAACAAGGGAAGCCGCCCCCTTCTCTGTCATGCTCAAGAATCTACACTTCACCACCCAAGGTCCTGTCATCAACTTTCCCAAGTTCAACATTGTACTGGGGTTTGATTGGTTGCAAAAGAACAATCCTCACATTTACTAGGCAATCTTGGTGTTGACCATCAAGCGTGGAGGTGTCAACCACCTGATCTATCCTGACTCAGTGGATCAACTCCTACACAACCACGTCTTTGTGCGCATTACAGAGACCCTGGACAATAATAAAAACTAAAGCAATTGACTGGGACCCCTGCCAGTACAAGATCATACACTTTAAAGATCACCAGGATACCTCCACGCCTCAGGATTGCAAAATTGTGGACCACCATCCAGAAATCTTCAAGGAAGCTCTACTTGGGTAACCCCCAGAAAAACACATCCAACATTCCATTCAACTCAAAGGAGCTGTACCCAAGTCACAACCTATCTATGGCTGACCCTGAATAAAGACAACACCCTACGCGCTTACCTCAAGGAAGCATTGGAAAAAGGACTTATCCACCCATCACAGTCTCCCTTTGGGGCTGCTTTATTCTTTGTGGCTAAGAAAGATGGTACCTTACGCCTGGCTACAGACTACCACGCCTTAAACAAAGTTACCATTAAGAACTGTTACCCACTGCAACTGATTGAGAACCTCTTTGATGCCTTGGGAGGAGCCACATTCTTCTCCCAGATTAATCTGATGGCAGGCTACAAACAGATTTGCATTAAGGGGGAAGACATCCCCAAAACGGCCTTCCACACTAAATATAGCTCCTACAAATGTGTGGTACTCAACTTTGGCATGACCAATGCTCTGTCCACCTTTGTAACCTTCATGAACAAAGTTTTTGCGCCCCACATAGGCAAGCACGCCCTAGTGTACCTAGACAACATTATTGTCTACAGCCCCTCAGTGGAACAACACCACAAAGACCTAGAGGCAGTCTTTGTTACCCTGGCACAACACAAGCTGCTGACCAAGCCCTCCAATTGCCAGTTCTTCCACAAGCAACTGCCTTTCCTGGGGCACATTGTCTCAAAAGACGGGTACAAAACCAACAGTCAGAAGATAAAGACTATCTGCAAGATGCCACCACCCAAGGATAAGTTGGAACTTTCCACCTTCCTGGGGATGGTGGCCTATGTATGCCGCTTCATACCTGACTGTGGCGTCTTGACTTCCCCTTATCCACCATAACTGGCACCAAATCTAAGTTTGTGTGGATCCCCCAACGTGATCTCTGTTTTAAATGTTTCAAAGAGAAATTCACAATGGCCCCCATCCTTAAATACCCCAAACGTGACAGGGAATACAAAATGGAAACTGATGTCTTAGATGCATCCATTGAGGGAGTACTACAAATCAAAAATAATGATGATAACTTACTGCTTGTAGCTTATGAATTGCAAAAATTAACAGATGGCAAGTGTTGATCACCTAGCCATGAAAAGAAACTGTTGGCTATTGTGCACTGTCTAGTCAAATGGCGCTGTTACCTAGAACAGCAGGAAGAATTCACAGCATTGACCAACCACAAGTCACTCATATACTTCAAAACTCAAGCAAATCTATCTCGCCGCCAAGCCTGCTGGATGGAGCTCTTGGAGAGATTCAATATGCTCATACAGTACAAACCTGGTCCAGAACTTGCCATGGCAGACGTCCTCTCACGCCTGTATGTCTGTGCCACAAGAGGAGAAAATGGGCTTGACCCAGATTGTCCTCTCTTGGTACTATGAACATAGGACAAGGTTTTCCCCTGGTACAACCAACATAACAAAGGAAACAGTTATAAAAAACCACCTATTTGCTGACTTATACGGGACCCTACACAGAAAGATGTCTGACGGCACTACCATTCCCTATATCCCCACGCACCAGCGGATAGACACCATCCTACTCTATCACAGAGAACTAGGACATACCAAGAGCCGCAACCTATACAAGTTCCTTAAACACAAGACCTGGTGGCCAATCCTGTATTGTGACGTTCAAGAAGTCCTAGACTAATGTGAGGTATACAAGAAATTTGCAAAAAGCAAAGCACCACCAAAATCAGTACTACCCATCTGCACACAACTACCCTTCAAGGTGTGGGCCCTAGACATTGTTGGCCCCATGCCAAGGAAACAAAATGATAAGAAATACATCATCTCCACTATAGATTTTGCTACACAATGGCCAGTAGCCCAAGCAGTAAAGGCGCACACGGGCAATGATGTGTGACAGTTCATAGGAAGAGAAATAATCAGCAAGTTTGAAAAGCCAGAACTCCTGATAACTGACAGAGGGAAAGAATTGACCTCTAAAGACACCAATGTATACCTTGCTAAAAATGGGTTCAAACACACTGTGACAACACCATACCACCCCTAGGTCAATGGACGTGTAGAGAGGCTAAATGGTAGCTTTGTTTAAGCCTTGGCCAAGCTCACTGCCGGGAGACCTGAAGACTGGTATAAGCAGCTATTGACTGCACTACTTGTGTGCCAAACCCAGGTGAACAGATCCACCGGAAAAAGCCCTTTTGAGTTGGTATACAGCACACAGCTCAATATCATTCAAGCATTGACAGGACACAAGCTGAAAATTCCAAGCAAAGTCCCCCCTCACTCAGATCCTCAAGTTATAGAGGCCAGCAGTAATCAACCAGAAAAGGAAAATGAGAATCTGCAAAAAAATTGTCCCCATCCAAGGTATACATGAAGTTGGTGACAAAGTTTAGGTCATGAATGTTAGTAAAAGCAAACTACAACCCAAAAAAGTGGGTCCAGAAATCATCCTAAAGGTAAAAAAAATAACACTTACCTTGTGCAAGGACTCAGGAAGCGCAAACAAGACAAAATACTCCATCATGATTGCCTGAGACCCTGCAAAGCAAGACAAAAACAATGCAAAACTGCCCTGCCCGCCACAGAACAACAGCTAGTCCAGTATGGTACCCAGGCTCCTGACAAACTCCCTGACAACCTACCCCCAGAGGAGGCCAACCTTCAGTTGGAGAGGTTTCAAAACAGCATGATTGACCCACCAGCAAGGTTCTGAGTAAGCAGGTTTGTGACCCTCAATCCAATTAACCAACCACTCAAAGCCAGACTAGGAAGTCAACTCAAATTGCCAAATTCAACAACATGAACAGATGATGATCCTTTATGGTAGATACCTTGTTTTGGTGCTTGACTCCTTAACAGGATCAAGCCACCCCCCTTCACCATCCAGCTGTGTGATCAACACAATCATGTTCCTGTTATCTTTGATTTACATCAACTATATAATCACTATCTCTCAATAAAGATTATTATCTAGCTTCTAAATATTTTCCCCTTGTAACTCTGCTAAAACAGCACAGTTACAACAATAGGTGTTGTTGAGCCTTAAAGAATACCAATGACTTGTGGTTGGTTAGCACTTCAAATATATGTGCACCTTTTAAATAGCATTGCCACTTCATTAAACAGTGGACACTGGCTATTAGTTCTTTGCCCTTTATTGGGTATCTTTGCCACTTTTAGACAGCTTTCTTGATTCATATGCTACAGGGAGTAAGTTCTTTTCTGCAGTTTGGATTGGAGTACTCCTCCTATTTCCTAATTGGAGACGCCAGTTTCTAATTTGTACACCCCTTAAAAATTTAGGTATTGTAAGATAGGAGCAGCAACCATTTGTTCTTTTTGTTGACAGAAGTGTTTTTCTCTCAATGGTGCCCATAAAATTTTTATTGTTTTGCAAGTGATTGAAGAAAAGGGTCAGTTTAGGCTCCCCATTTAGGGATGAATCTTCTGAGATACAAAAACCATTTGCAAGAACATCTGAAGTTCACTCTTGTTGTGTGGTGCTGGCATGTTTGTAATGGCTCATACCTTTCCTGTTTCTGGTTTAATCCCATCTTTACTAATTATGTGGCCTAGGAATATGAGTTTGGTTGAGAAGAATTTACACTTTTAAGGCTTGGCTACTAGTTGGTTGTCTTTGAGTTTATTAAGTACCATGCAGATGTATTTCTGATGTTGTTATTTGTTAGGGATGCAGATAATTATTTAATCTAGTTAAAACATGGCTCTCTTTCTAATTTGGTCCTTTAATACTTTGTTCATGAAGGTCACAAAGGTACTGGGAGCATTTTTTATACCAAAGTTGAGTACTACACATTCAAATGATCCATATTTGGTTCTGTATGTTGTCTTTGGGATGTCTTCAGGTTTAACACGGATTTGATGGTACCCTGCTGTTAAGTCATTTTTTTGGAGAATTGTGACTCCCTTAGAGCGTCAAAGAGGTTGTTGATCAGCAGCAGGGAGTACCTGTTCTTAACTGCAGCCTTGTTGAGAAGCCTGTAATCAGTGACAAGGTGCAACCCTTTGTATTTCTTAGATACAAAGAAGACCGCTGCACTAAAGGGAGACTTTGATGGTCAAATAAGCTCTTTTTCTATGGCTTCATCTAGGTAAGGTTTTAGTGCATTGTCTTTGTGAGGTGTTAAGTAATAGATGGGTTTTTTTTGTACACTTCCTTTAAGGAAATTTTGTGTTGGATACTTCTATCATGTGGTAAGCCTGAAAGTTTCTCCTGGAACACTGAAGGATATTTTTTGGGCAAGTTGTTGGGTATTGGGTCCTGTTTGAGTGAGACTTCCATATCTTTGAATTAAATCATCTTTTATGTGCAGGTATTCCAGTCCATTTTACTCCTTTCCTTATCACCTTCTGTTTTGGTGAACTTTACAAACATTTGATCCCTTATGAGAGTGTCAAGGTAAGTTTTATACACATTAATGTGTACTTCTCCTTGTTGTATGATGAGGGTAGTGCTATCCCAATCAATGTGAGGTTTTGTATTTCTCATCCAATCTAAACTAAGTAATATATCATACTTAGGTATTGGAATAATGGGACTACCAAGGATAGTCTGTACATCCCCTATTTGTTCTCAAAAGGGGCTTACATCCTTGACAATTGGGGTGCTCCTGTTGTCTGTCATGATAAATTGCTTGGCATTGCTCTTGATTGTAGGTAGTTTAATGAGGTTGGAAATATTTTTTTCAACAAGGGATTGGTCTTCTCCAGTGTTAAATAGTGCTGTGCCTTGATATCTGCAAAAACAGAAAGGATAAGTGAGGAGTTTATTTCCAGTTTGGGCAGCAAACAGTATGGGATTGCTGGAGGGTACTTGGATCATGGTAATTGAGTCCGCATCTTGGTCCCTGTACAAGTCTGTAATACCCAGTTATAGTAGGTACCACTTGCAGGATGTAGGGCAGCAGGTTGGTGAACTGAAACCTAGTCAAGGCGGTAAAAATGGGATACACAGTCATTAGCCAGCGGAAGATCTTTGCATGCATGTTGTATCTCCCAAAACTCCCAGCAAAGTAGTTTAAGATGTAGTACATGGACGTGTACATTGCAATAGAGAGTGTTGAATGTGGAGACACCAAAGGAGGCCAGTTTTCAGTTTGAGATGAGTTCAGTTGACCAAGGTTGTAGTAGGGGTCATGACCTAGTCCATCAGGAGATGGCCCAAAGAACTCTGGACCTGGTTGGTAGCCTCCAATCCCAAGGCAAGCTGTGAGCACAGCTGTGAAGATGAGGTGGTTCATATTCCTTGGATTTGAGGGTTGGCAGGGGCTGATTGGTAGGTTTAAATTGTTAGAGGTAAGTTGAATTTCACTTTTATTGAGGGTATTAATCTCAATAATAGCACAAGATATTACTGGGGTGGGATCCTTTATTTATAGTCCTCTCCCCTGTGCAAAGATTTGCAATTGGGTGAGAAAAACAGGGGATGGGAGATCTCAGAAGTTTGTAGGGTAGGGATAGCAATTGGAGCTTAGGAAGATGGCCAAATTCCTGTTCATCTGTTATCTGTGGCTGGTTGGGCAATTCTTGAGTTAAGCCAGTAGTTTCTTGTGGTCCTGGTGCTAGGTGAAGGTTGTGATTCAATTCCTCTTAAAAAGTTAGTTTGGGGTCAAGAACATTGTTTTGGATGGGATTTGGCCTTGCCCATGTGGTCAGTGAATCAGCACCTGATTGGTTGGTGGTAATCTTATTTTTGGAATTCAAAACAGTATTTCTGACTCTTCTTGAGGGAAACATTTAACTTTAAAATATTTTCCTGTTGCCAGAGACTTATTTGATTGGCTGCTCCCCAGGGAATTTTTCGATTGGCTGCAGGGTGGACCCTGGGACCTGGGTGGGTGGCAGGCACCCAGCTGGGGCCTGGGGAGCAAGTGAGTGGGCTGGCGGCTGGGTGGGTGGGCAAGCAGGTGGGTGGTAGGGCCCAGGCTAGCAGCTGGGGCACTGGCGGGGGGCTGGCAGCAAGCCCACTGGCGCCTTCCTGTGTGGGCGGGTGGCAGGCAGGGGGCTCATGGGTGCCTGCCTGGGCGGCTGGCAGAGGGCTTGTGGGTGGCCGGCTGGATGCTGGCAGGTGCGGCAGGCGCCTGCCCAGATGATAAATTAGTTTGGCACTCACCAAGTTCTGATTTCTCACTAATTTTATTTTATTTTCCCCTAATAAAGGGGGGAATCTGTATCAAATTTTGCCCCCAAAATTGGGGGCTTCAGGTATTTTTCCCCAAGTTTTCTTCTCAGTCAATATTAGGTTGATGTCAGGAATATTCCTGACAAAGACTTGCAAAGTGTGGAGGGCAGCTTGCCTAAACACTCCACTGAGCTTTTTCCTCCTTGTTGGTGTTATCAGTGGTCATTTGATTTTCTTTGAGTGGTACAATTTCTATTTCAAGGATGGGGATTATTGTCTAGGTTGTTCTGCTTGTTAGGTTGAGGGTCCTTCTTTGCTTTAGGGCTCTCTTTTTATTTGTTGGTTATGTTTGGATCATCAGATTTTTGAGCATCTTATTTCCCTTTCAAGAATATGTCTTGAAGGTTCTTGCAGCAGGTCATGTCAAACTGATGCCTAATGTGTGTGGAAAGGCTATTTTAGAAGTCCAATTGTGGCCCAGCTTTGTCAAAATCAATGGTATCAGGAGCTTGGTCATATAGGTCTTTATAGGCTGCAATGTACTCCTAGATTTTTCCTGTCATTCTAAAGGTTCTGAGCTCTGTCATGATCACCATGTTGGAGTCCTTTATGGCAATCTTCTCAAGGAAGGTGGCTTTGAACATATCCCAGTCTTTGTTATTATAAGGATGTTGTTTGAACCACTTGTTCACAAAGTGGGAAACAGCCTCAGTAACTTGTAAGTTAATTCACTTTCCCAGAGTCTCCAGGGATAGTGTTAAAAAAGTAACAGCTTTGAGGCCCCAAGCAGGAATTGAACCTGCTCCTAGCCACCAGGCGGGGCTAGCGGGCAGGAGAGTTTGCCTGCACCTGGATTTTTGCTTTTCAAAGCAAATCCAGGTGCAGGAACCATTCCTGCCCTGGTGGCAGCTGAGGGGCCCTTTATGGGCCCCAAAAGCTACACCCAAGCCTTGGTGTGTTTGACTGGGCCTAGGCAGGCTATTTTAGCTACCCAGTAGACCCAGATCAAGCCCATCCTCCATTAAGTAATTTGGGGTCCCTAATTGGGGACCTTTTTAATCAAGTTCCTTGGCCTCAGGAAAGCCTGTCAAGCCAGCCCAAAAAAGGTGATTAAATTGGAAACCCCTCATAACCCCAGAAGCCAAACCTGCCAGAACTAATTACCAGCCAAGCCAAGATGTACCACTAAAAAGCCAAACACCTGTTCCTGAAAACCCCAAAAATGACCATGAAGCAGCCAACCAAACAACAGAACCTGAGATGCCAAGCCTTGTCACACATATAGCACCAGAAGAATGCCCAGAGGCACCTGCATGTGAGTAAGTATACAAATCAGAATCACTGAAAAAGTTCT
>QTSX02001190.1:0-16355 GCA_014839935.2 Entomophthora muscae | reverse complement strand
TTATAGTGATGGTTGATTTTAATAGAAACACAAGTTTAATTCAGCCAATTCAATATTTATAGCTATTATAAAGTCAATATTTCTGTAGTGCTACAATCAAATGAATTTAAGAAACTACAAGTAAAAATGAACAGTCAATCAGAATTGCTATTAATTTTTGTTGTCTTTGATGCTTGGCTCAGACAAGACACACCTCAGTTATTGCCCCAGTCCAACTTAGTAAAATAAGCCTATTGAAAATAAAACCTGTCTTTGTTTGCCAATTGTCATGGTGGCTTGTGGTCAATCTAGCACCAGAGAAGTCAGTGTTTGGGTGCTAGATTGACCACAAGCCACCATGCCAATTGGCAAACAAAGGCAGGTTTTATTTTCAATAGGCTTATTTTACTAAGTTGGACTGGGCGCAATAACTGAGGTGTGTCTTGTCTGAGCCAAGCATCAAAGACAAGAAAAATTAACACCAATTCTGATTGGCTGGTACATAGATCTTGTAGTTTTTCAAACTCCCTTTATTGTAGCGCTACAAAAATATTAAATTTATAATAGAAAATAATAGAATTAATAAATATTGTATCAGCTGAATTTAACTTGTGACATTATTAAAATCAATCATCACTGTGGTCAAATGTAAAATATATTATCACAATATAAAATACTAATTAAATCAATATATATTATATAATTAAAAAATTTGGTGGAACAAGGTTTATTTGACAGAATATGATAGTTTTGGGGGAGAACTAGTTGGTTGGATGGCTGTGCCAGGTTGTGGGAGCAATACTGGCTTGGCAGGGAGTTTGAGCTTTGGTGAGCTGGGAGGATTTGCTGAGAAATGGGGCAGTGGTTGGTACCAGAGGCGCGTTGTTGCCTTGGCTGGCTTGGAGAAATTGATAGTACATGACATCATAATTGTGCTTGGGGAGCACATTAATTGGCTTGTACAACAGGGTCTTGCAAGGAAGCAGCTGTGTATCCTTTGATTATTGGCTGCTGCTGTGAGCATTCAGGACCAGCTTGGTGAACATGTCAGCAACCTTCTGAAGTGAGGAAGACAGATTTTGGTTGTGGGATGCAAGAAGCACCTGGATTAATGTCTTGGGAGTGTGCTCTCAGATCTTGTCTGCAATATTAAATAACAACACATCTCCTAGGTGTACATTGGCATGGCCAGCAGGAAGTATAGTCACATCATGGCTGCATGCATGAATCTTTTCTGATGCCTCTTTATTGCATTCCATTTGATGGCTCAGGAATATGTGGTATTTTGAATTACCGAGATTCAGATATTGAGTAAATTCAAGAGAAATTTTCCATACACATACCCATTGATGTAGCAAGACAAGGTTTGATAAAGCACTGTCCCTTTTGGGGAATCTGCCAGGATTGCACCAATGACAGTGACCTGATTTTTCTTTATTTTACTTTTAGGAAGTGTTTTTCCCCCAATATTCCATAATCCTGGACATGTGCTGCCAATTTATAATAATATATAGAAATGACATAATCTGTAATACTGGGCAGGCAGCAGGTAATTGTGGCATCAATTACTGGGCTGTGTGAAAAATCAGAGTCATCATCCCACTCATCGCCCACATGATTTATCAGAACCAGAACACCAACGCTAATAAAAAGCCCATGCATCCAGAGTAGTGCTGTGCGGGAGGCAATGGACATGCCATGAAGATCAAGTAGGCATCTGACCTCATTCACTTGGAGGTACAGGTCCAGCTAGGGTAAAGTAAGCATGATATGGTATGCATCCTTAATGTAAGAGCCAGCCTTACAGCACCTGGAACAGGGTTTGAACCCCCACACTGGATTGCTAAGCAAAAGCGCGGACAACTGCAAAAGCCTGCTGGGATATTCAAACCCCCAACCACCCATCAGGGCGGGTGTGAGGCAGTTCAAACTTCATTAACCTACTTAAGCAGTTTGAACTTCCCACCAGGTGAGACCTGGCCTGGGGGAAGCTTGCGGCTCCCACAGGCATTGGGGCACCCAGTTCTAATGCTATAATTGGGCTGGATGCACCCAATGCCACTCTGGATCAGATCTTCTAGGTTTTGCAACAGATCTGCTATCAAACAGATCTGCTGAAAACTTCAACCAGCAGATCTGCAGAATTGCTGGTCCCTACTGCTCTTGCTGCCAATTGTACTAATTAATAACCTTGCAGTTTAACTGAGATGCTGTGAGCAGCCAATTTATTGGCTGCATTATCAGCATCCTCAGTTAAACTGCAAGGTTCAGATATTCCTACAGATTGTGACCAAGCTTAATTTAATCACCAATCACCAAATAATGAACCCAATCCTGCAGAATTAATTAGCACTGCTCCAGTCTCTTGCCCCAACCAAGTGAAATCACATATTGATGGAACCAGCCAATTATCTGCCAGCCACCAGCAGAATTTCCCTGACCAGACCAAGTCACTCAGATCCCAATCCTCATTTCCCAAGCTGCTCCCCCTTACTTCTCAGAAGCCAGTACCCAAGAGTTGGGACACCAAAAGCCCTCAAGGATTAAGAAGTAATGTATTCCAAGATAGACCAGATAAATGGTATAAAACCCACTTTCTCCACTTAAATTAAGTGCAGACAACATCAAATAAAGTGAATGAATTTATCAGTTTTGTTTGCTTTATTAGGATTTCAATTTATACATCACTTGAGCAGAAGTCAGACTAGAAGACTAGAGTACCACCCTAGACCTATACCCATGGACTACCAGCCAGGTCCAGACCCTGAAATGGTTGGCATTCCCTATGAATCCCCTGCTCCACCCCTTCAACAGCCCTAAAATCACAGTAGAGCTGGGATGATCATTCTGACCATCCTCAGTCTGGCCAAAGTTGTTGTTCCCAACCTTGGTGCCTACTGCCCCTTAGCTGCAAGATTGCTTTACTTAACCTGTTCTGCTCTTTTTCTCTATTAGGCCCTTGTGACACATTATCCTGATGGCTTAAGCTCCCCTTCTGCACCTTGGTACATGACCGCCGCCGGCCATGACACTTAAGCTGGGAATCTGGCTGCTTATTCATCTTCTTGGTAAGCTTGGTACCCTTCTCTTCATGAGAGCCTGAAATTCATGTCTGACTACCACCTCAATGAATTGTAGGCAGATGGCAATTTCTGCAAAGGCCATGCCACTTTGGTCGTGACTCATTATCTCCTTGATGATTTCATTGGTTATCAGATATTGCTTGATGGCACAATTTTTATGCTGGTACACACATTAGACAGGACTTGATCTGATTGGCCCAAATTGTTAAGCAATGATTAGATTGGGTTAGATGAGGCCACAGTTGCCCAGTCTTTCAAGTGTGGCACAGGCTTGGGTTGAGCCTGGTCTTGGGGTCTCTCATATTAGCTGTTAGAAAAACCATCCAGTGCTGCGCCTGGTGACACATACAGCTCACACTCCTCATGGCTTAAGTTGAGTTGGGTATAGACAGATGCCATATCAGTTGTGCTCCCTTGATCAGTAGCCTGAGCTTGCAGTTGCTCCTGATAATGCTCCTCAAATATATCAAAGTTATTTTCACTTGTACAATTTTTTTTTAAAAATATCAATATATATTCTATTAAAAGCATAAAAGTAAAGTTTTTCTAGTGCATTAATTTTACTTTGTGTGTGCTTCTATTTGAGACACCTTTTCAGATATAAATGGCCAAATTTAGAAGCACATACATTGAAAATAATGCTGTAGTTTACTGAATTGTTTTGGTGGATTCACTCCTGAAATCCACTATTTCCAATTTGAGTCCCAAAAATAATCAATATTTTCAAAAAAAGAGTTGTTTCGTGTTTGAGTTCATCACTTTTATGGCTGAAACTCATACACTCTCTGTTTGTATCATGTTTACAACACACTCATAATCAAATTTGGATTAGAATGCTTCAGGAAGTGACTGGATTGCATGCATTATGAATTTTAGCTCCATGCAATTGCTATCTCATTTTTGGAATTCAGTATTTGACTTTATTTTTGTTTTGTGATTAGCTATTTTGTAAGTTGGATCTAGATAAATGGAACTCTTATCGAATGAATTGACCTTCAACCAGTTCTGGTTGAAGTTTATTGCATGACTGAACCCATCTGTTCTGAACTGAATTTTTTTTGTTTATCCCAACAGGTTTGAAAACTGCTGTATAGGTTGGTTTAACTCTACTTTACTATACCTTGCCCGGTCAGATACTTTTGAGCTTTAGTTTCAGCTTTGTTGATTCTAAAGCAATCTGCGTTTCATGGGTAATCTGTACAGGTGCCTTGAGTTGGTGGGAGTGGGGTTATATTTGCTGGGGTTAGAGTTAGATATGGTATCCCTCAGCTTTTATGACATCTGGCACTGTATTTTAACTCTTTCAGCAGGGAAGCATCTAATTGGCTGCCATGAGTGTAGCCAATAAAGATAAGGTACTGATGGGAGGAAGGATGTATGAAAACACACATTATTAAAGCAAGCTTGACCAAAGCTTTACAGTTTTTCAAATGCAGGATTTAGAATTGAGCCGAGTGTACTTGCATCTGTACAGCTGCAAGGTTAAATGTTATAATCTAGACTCAAAGTGGATAGGGAATAAATGCATTATATCTATTAATATAACATGATTAGGATCTGTAGTAGAATTGTAAAGTTCAACAGCTAACTTCAACACAATACGGTCTTTTCAAAAACGGGTTACAGCTTTATACCTTTCGCTGGCTGATAGCCAGCTTCGTGTTTTTAAAAGCAGGATATTTTCTATTTTGAAGATGTGGGCGGGATGCTGAAGCCACCCAGCGAGGGTGGGGGTTTCGGAAGGCTGCTTCTTGAAGCGATTCCGGAAAATTGCCGCCGCAGCTCAGTTGCAATAAGTCATGCTAAGTCGGTATAAATGACCATGTTTCTCAATCCCTGTTAACCGCTGTCACATGACATGCAGTGATGTGTTACATTCTCTGATGGTTTTCATTCGCTAATGCCCAACCCTCGGTTTTATAGAGAACTTTATTAATCAATGGTTATGAAATCATCGGATTGGAAAGTGTGGACATGTCTTCTTGGTAGAACTAATGTACAGTATATGTTTGTATTAGCTCTTCTATTGGATTGAATTAGCAACTAGAAGTTGTCAATGGCAGGAAACAGAAGAAGCAATGTTTATATTGACTGAAATAATTTGCATATTAGTTATCTCGCATTATGGGTGGCATGTAGCAGATCTTAGGAACGGGTTGAATCCAACATCAAAAGAGCATTGATTGCCTAGATAAAGGGTTGCCAGTAAACTGCACATCAGATCAAATAAAGAATTAAAGTGTCTGACGTTGGTACATCATCTATTCAAATTCAAATTGAGTCAACTGGATTTGTATGTCAAACGTGCCAGCCTGCTAAGCTGAGCCATCGCCTCAACTTGAACTCCCCTCTTCAAACATCAATATAAATTTTAAATCAAATCTACCTTTTTGGATAGATGCGATAAAATCAGGAGAGCTCCAACCCAAGCGCATTTTTAATGGGAGGAGTTAATGCTAAGTTTGGGCAAAGTGTTAATCAATGTCGCCCTGAAGTGTTACCTAATTAAAGGGCGTTATTGCGGTTTATCCAATCGCATTCATGTTCTGGGGCTTAACTAAGCTTGGCGGTTAGCAGATCAAGCGAACACGCATATCGGTGCAATGACACTTAATTGCTTGATTCGTCATTATTATTTCTGTGGCTAATCATTGATCTCCAAGGAAAGTTCGTCATTGCCAAGGGGTGAGTGGAAATCTAAAAAATGCTAAACAGGAATGGGCGAGCAGTCCAATATTCATAGCTGTGCAGGGGCATATGTACCAGATTGGAATCGCCATTGGAGACAGCGTCGATCCCTAGTTGCGACTCCGATGACAGCATAAAGGGGCCCTCGCCAGTCGCCAGACGTTTACTTTAGAAGACAGTTCCTTGCTTAATTCCATCTAGCACTTTTTGCATTATGATTCTAGAAGAACTGGCCCTAGAGGCGAGCAATGCGACCTTGATCAGTCCCCGCTCCCTGTCCTTGGAACAACCCACCCTCCTTAGCGAGAACGCAGCTCGTATGATCTCGTCCATCTCAACTGTTACCCGCTTTTCAATCCGGTTCAGTGCCCTAGTGATGGAGTTATTCTTCGAGACTGCCAAGCACTCGGCTCTTGCTTCCATGGGGCTCAGCCGTCGTGCCCTCATCACCGCCATCACCGCTGCCCGCCAGCAACACTTCACCTCTGAAGAGCGGTCTCTGATTACCAACGGAGACCAGGACTATGCCAGTGTTATGGACAAGTGCACAAACTTGGGCATTTACGTTGTGCACCATACCTTCACATTGGCAGAACTATTTGCCATGAGTGGGTTTCATTTCTTTTCAAACTCCATGAAGAATGGTCTTTGGGTATGTCACATTTTTATTCATTCTCTAAACTATATTAGGCTGCTGAAGAGTCGGTTCGTGTTTTAGATGGTCTGTTTGGGTCGACTGAGACCTCGCGTGCCCTGGCATCGGTAGTGATGCTGGTGAGGAAAGAATTATTTGAGGATCAAAACTTTACTCTTCGTGAAGAGACCGACAGAAAGAAGCTGCTTGCCTCCATCGCCAAAGCCATGACAGCTTTTGCCTGCCTTCAGGCCGTAACTCATAAGCGCCACTCAAGCTCCCTTAAGTACACCATCAAGTATCGTGGCTTTGTTCCTTTGAAGGTGCTGGAGTCCGAAGATGAAGTATCCCAAAATAACTGCCAAAGCAATCGCCCCTTCTTAATTCAAGAGAAGAAAGCTGCATGCGAGGTTGAATTCAGCTGCACGCTTAAAGTCCGTCGTTCTAAATCCTTTTCATTTTTACCAAATGAGAACACCGTCCCTTCTGGAGTGGTTGAGCTTATTGACCAGAGTAGTGATCTTGGGAAAGGTGTTCACAGCAATATTGGTGACCAGGCCTTTTTTGATCGCCTCCCCACTCGTTCTCGCTCTTCTGCCGCTTCTTCCCCGCCCGGCTCTCCAGTGCCCAGCAGGGTCGGAATAGAAGACACCCTCGAGTATTCCAAAGACTTCATCCCCAAGGAATCCACCTTTATCCCACTCATTTATCGGTTCATGCGCTACTCAACGGCTGCCTATGGATCAAACTTTATTCGTCTTCTGGGAATGGCTTCTTGGGATGACGTTGAGATGCCTGTACATCACCCCAACGTCCACTCCTTTTCCAAACATACCAGCCTACCCATAGATTCAATCATCTACTCCTCCTTTTCCAGCGTCAACTCTTGCTTTAGCTCTGGTCCTGGGGGGCTATTGGAGCCTGCCAACTTGCACCCTTTGGTACACTATGTTACCGTCGATCACGGGGTGCGTGCCGTTGTGCTCACCTGCCGTGGTACTCTCGGTATCTCGGATGCCCTGACTGACTTGACTTGTGAGTACGATCCAGTGCAGGTAGGGGATAAGACATTCCTGGCCCACTCGGGTATCCTCAGTACAGCGCGTGCTCTCGCCGACGTCTCTTCCGAAGTCCATTCAGTTATTCGTAAAGCTCTGGAGGATTATCCCGACTATGGACTCACATTGTGTGGCCACTCTCTCGGAGGAGGCGTAGTATCTCTAATCAGTATGCTATGGACTACTCGTTCCGTGGACGAGTTTGGTGACACTTCTTTCGCTTTGGGTCCCCATTCAAGATTGCCTGCTGGTCGTCCCGTTTATTGCTACACTTACGGCAGCCCTTCTGTCATCTCCTACGAAGGATCCGTCTACCTTCAAGGCTTGGTGACTTCGATCGTTTATGGGTCTGATCTGGTGCCTAGTCTTTCGCTGGGAACCCTCAGGGACTTCAAAAATGTTGCCACTACCCTCGCCGACGAAGAGAATTTGATTCAGCAAATCATTACCCGCTCGCTCGGCATAAGCGGCAAGCTACTCAACACTGATGTCCCCCTCCAAGAAGTGACTTCGGAAGTATCGGATTCTTCCATGGTCCGTTCAGCCAACGCATCTGATGACTGGTTCTGGTCACTCATCAAGACAATGCGGGCGGACATGCAAAGCGAAAAGCTTTACCCGCCTGGAGAAATTTATCACATCACCTCTTGTACTACCCCTGTTGACCTTGCCCGCGTGGTGCGCCAATCTGAAAACGGAAACTGCCCCAAGCGAAGCTTAACTATACCAGCACTCACCACCGGCTCATCCCATTCCTCTGTCCAGTGCTTGGAGGTGACCCTGAAGCGCTGCGAGAACACCATCAACCACTTTAGGGAGATCAACTTCTCTTGCACCATGTTCTCAGACCACTCCCCCCGCGCATACGAGGACAGCCTTAAAGCCCTCGTCGCCTCCCTTTCGCTGGGGGAGCTTTAATATGTCTGCCTTGTGTTTGTCCCTGTAAAATACCAAAACTAAATATTATTCAGCAAGCCAGGCTTAAATCTCATCCCCTATGGAAGGCACCCTCCCTATATTTGATATAATAAAGCATATATATTTTGTTAACCTCTTGTACCACCAAGGAACCTTTTTCAAAATACTAAATCCATGTTCCACAAGCAGTGGCTCAATCTGCCTTACACAAATTTTTTTGCCGATCATTTCCCTTTGAACAGACTGTTTAATTACATACATTGAAAACATATTTGTTTTTATATCTGATATTGTAGCGGTGAACTACACCCCAAACAGAAGTTCCAGTGAAACTTTCCTGCCGCTTTGGTGGCCACGTCCAACCCCAGCTTAAAATTTCAACAGGGAATTTAATCGCAACACTATGGGGTAGGGGTGTCACCCCCAACTGCCGCTTAAAGCTAACCCATCCCCTGTAGGTAAAGCTTTCATTTAGCAGGGGCTGACCCTGCCTTCCATGTACCAAATATCTCCCATACCCTCCCCCATGATGCCTTGAACCAGTTAATATGATTGGCACGTGCCATTTGAACGGGATGTTTAACCTCTTCGCTGTTGAGATGGTCTTTAACAATTCAACATGATTATCTTATTTATACCATCTTGAAGATGAATCACATCCAATAAATCTAGCCCTTGCTCCCCGTATTGCTGAGCCATGCCGCTTCAAAGATAATTGAATTCAACTGTCCCCCATCCTGGTACAAACTGCCTAGAACCAATTACAAGCTCCTTCTCAAGCCATTTCAACCCCCAAATTCGTTTTGCCTTGACGTCCAAGCCCACCAGCCAAGACCCCACAGCCAATAATTTCCAAATAAGGGATACAGCCAATCTGGCTCAAAATTACCACCCCAGTTAAGAAAACACCCCCTAAAGCCATACCACAAGCTATATAATCCCTCCATTCTGAACAAAGCTATTTTCTAGCCAAATATAGGTATCTCCTTCTCAAACTCTGCCAAACCCCCACAGTTATGACACAGATCCATGGCCCAGCAACCCAACTTATTTACACTAGCTTCAACCCACCTAAACAATCAATTTCATAATAGAGGCTTCTTTTTAGCCTCCTCAATCCAACTAATCAATACCAGTATCTTCAAGCCATATCCCACAAAATCCCAGCACCTAATTAGCATTAAATCTCCTAATCTAACTGTAACATAGCTAGGAGGTGTTCCGGTCAGTGAATATGCTTTAGTATACAGTGTTTGGGCCTGTAAGGCCCAGTATATGATATATTTAGCCATATCACATAACCAACATCTGTGTCCCAAGGGTACATAGCTCTTAAATAAAACATGATCTTTGTTGAGCCCTAGAACAAGTAAAAAATGCAGAGTCAACCCCCTGACAAGGTTCCAAGTCAGAAAAGACAACTCATAACTTGGATCAACTACCCAAGACCCAAATTCTGAGCACACAAGCCAAGTTTATCAACCAAGACATCACAGATAAATAAGCCCTTATATTGGACACACTTAATTTTCAAATGATACCCCCTCACATATCAGGATCAGCTATCTACACTCAATCTTACTACAAATGCTGTATAAATTATGTCTTATAAATAAAGGCATTCTCTACTACAATACTGTTTCTCTCTTTTCTAGAACTATACTAAAATAGAAAAGGTACAGCAAACAGTTAATCATGAACCCTTTTTTGTAATCATGGCATGTGATGGCAAGAAGGATAAATCTATAATTGGTAGCTGTAGCCATATCAACCAATAAGCAAGAATTAACAGGGCAATTGTCATGAATAACATTTCAATACTTGTATTGAAAACCCAAGAGTCAAACCCCAGTTCCCGGAAGGTGGATCAAACCCTCCAGGACAGTCCAGGACCTGCCAATCCGTTAAGTCACAGGCTCAAATTGTTAAATTATCCCGCAATCCGCCGGCCTGCTACAGAGGATTCCCTGAATAGTTGCCAGTCTACTGTCAAACTGGTGTCAATAAAGATTCATGCCTACAAAGAAGATGTAACTTGGTTAACGGAGGTTGGGGAAGGACCTACTGCCAACCTGCCAAGAGCCAATACTGGAGCTTTAAAATCAACGTCGGAAGCCCTGGAATCAAACCCTAATCCTTCAAAGACTACTCAAGTCACGCAAAGTGGACAGAAACCTGCCCACTTGCTAAATTGCATACCCAAGTTGACGAGTTACTCCAAGACCCGCCAGTCTCCCAAGGACAATTTCCCAAATGATCACCAGATTGATGCCAACCTTGAGCCACCAAAGATCCAAACCTATGCAGAGGTTGCAGCTTGTCTTAAAGAGGTTAAAACAAAACCTATTTTTAACTCTGTCAATGACCACCAGCAACTGCCAGAATTTCGTCCAGAGAGGGTAGTACAATTGAACTACTCAGATGATATAGTGAACAGTGGCGGCAAAACAAAGCATTGTCACTTCTATTTACCAGAGCAGGCGCTATCTGGATCTGCCGCCCTCAAGACTCTAAGCCAAGATTCATGCCCTGCCAGTGCCTTGTCTGCAAACCTGAACCCTGCAAAAATTGAAAAAGCAAAGTCCCATGATATAAAAACCCCAGTGGTATGATGATGACCATATTGTCATTTTTGATAATAAAGTTTTATGAACCTTTGGTTTGAACAAATCTTATCCTATCTAGTCTTAGTGATCTTCCATCTTAATTTTGGTCAAGTAGACTACCAGGCCGCTGCTCTCTTCAGAGACCAATCTGCCAAATTGCCCCAGGCATTATACCACCTCCCGGGAGCCTCCTTTGAACCTGTGCACTTTACTGAATACCCCCCAACCCAGCCTATTTGGAGTACAACTTGTAAACCATCTTCATTGCCAACTCCTTGGCAAGGACTAGAAGTATCAAATACATAGCACACAAAGAAAAGAGGGTCGAGATACCGCCCTTATTGTTCAAAGACAAGTACAACTACCTATCAGCGTACTTTGTTTCCATGACTCCGCCCTTAACCCCTAGACCAGACCGCCCAGTGGAACCCCCAGCTGCTGCCAAAACCACCTCTACCCAACTGTTTGGAGTATTTTATATTAATTTGACAGGGTTGGTGGATTTCATGATTCCCAACTCCAGACCCTGGTCCTTGCTTGGGCAATCTGTCTCTTACATTATCAAGTTAGCACCCATTCTATGGTGAGCCTTACCCACCAACTCAGCTGCACCTCACCCCAAGCTGCCCAATGCCACTACCTATGACTGGCTTCCTGACAGCAATGATCTAAATTATGAGATGAACAATAGGTAAAATATATATCAAATATATATGAAATAATTGGGGTAGCTCTACAGCAATGAAAGTTGAGTATATCAACCTATACAGCAAACCAAGCTATTGGGCTATATCAGGCCCTCAGTATTCAGCAGCAATATTAACTCTGAGCTCTAAAATAGTCATGTGTCTCACAAACAGAAATGAGGTGCATGAACTACAATTTTGTTGATATGTGGTATTGGCAGAGGTATAAAGTCTATACCTATGTTATATTTTTCTCAGGAGTATATATTTAATTATTCCTATGTGAAGTGATTTGATCCCCACTTTTTATGTCAATGATGTTAGTGAAGGCTCACAACAATAAATATTTAGCAAAAGCTAATTTATGAAAATTTAATTGGCTGTTTTTAACCAGAAAATCAAAAAATTCTGTGCTTTTAGTACCTGAGAAGATAGCTGACTTTTAAGGAGTTTCACATCTTATGAATAGGCATATTCAGAGGTGATTAATTTTGCCTATTTTAGGTTTAAATCTCACATGTGAGGGTCTTTTTTTCTCTTTTTTCTTTGATAATTCAACAATTTATTTTTAAGGATTTTTCTTAATTTTCTCTCCTTATTGTAACCTCATCAATCTTTTTCTCATTTATCCTGATGAGAAACAACATAAATGTCTACCTAATGTTTTATTGTTGCACCAAAAATTATTGTTTTCATTCTAATTCTCAAGCATAAGAAAGGCTTAAATTAATATCTTTTATCTTGTGTTTTTACTTTGACTTGTTCTTTATAGCCCTAAATAGATGTCACAGTAGTTTCAATTTACAAGAAAATTGACTGTCCTAAATATCAACAAACAAAAATTCAAAAATTCAGCACAAAAAACCAAGGATCTACAGGATTTTAATACTATCATTAAAATGAAGTAAGTTATGGCTACATTTTCTGAAAAACAGAAATATCAAATTCAGTCTTTAAGGCCCCTAAAAAGACTGTTTAAACAATTTGGCATTATTTTGGCAAAAACGGTCTCAACCCTGATTATGACGCCATAACCAGTAGCCATATAGCTCAACACATGCAAGAGTGTGTCTGGACCCTAAAATTTATAGCTAGCTGCTAGATTTAAAACCTAATTTTAGTAGTTTTATATCTAAAAATGTACCAGTAAAGCTTAGATTTCCTTTATCAGCTTTAAAATCTGAGAGAATTTTAACATGTTTTTGTTGGGACTCTTAATTTTTATGGTGTTCTTGCAAGAATATTTTTTTGCCAGATTGCCAATATTACTTTTGAATCAATGACAAGCCAAGCCTCAGACATTAAAATTTTTACCTCTCAATTTCCTAGACAAGATTTAGAATTTAAAAGTCTCTTCACAGTTGATGATTTCACATCCTTCTCATTTTTAGGGCTTCTCATATTCTCAATCATTTTGATTTTACTGATTTCATCATTTCTGATTTTGAGCAAGTTTTTCTTAAGAGTTTCTAACCCAAAATTTTTGTTGTTTCTCAATGTAGTTTTCATTTGATTGCTTTAATCTTGTTCAATAAACTGTGCAGAATTTATCAGGGGTTTTCCCTAACAATAGAAAAGATAACTACCAGAATTAACTTATTGATTAAAATTTTCAGGATTATCAATAAAGGCCCAGAAAAAAGGACTAAACTTCATGCTGTGATTGATTGATATAATAGACCAAATGACCTGGCACTCTTCAGCCCAACTGGCTTAGCATCCTGCAGACTGTTGAATTTGAAGCTGGAATCCAAAATCAATGGTTTCAAATCCATATTATGAACTCTAATATTGCCCTGGTTTCAGATATGCTGATTCAGGACAAGCCATTTAAGAATAGTGTAATCTCACAAATAGCCTGTGACCTCATGAACTACACTAACACTGTTATTTCTGCTGTTATTATAGGCTCCTTGGCCAAACCTGTAGATAAAGCCTTCAATAAGAAGCCGAAAACCACTGAGAAACCAAACCAGCAATTTTTTTGCAAGCTTACTTCTCAAAATAGTGTAGTAAAACAGAAGATATTCATGAGCCCTGATTAAAAATGTGACCAGGAAGGGACCCCCAACTTCCAGCGGCAAAATGAAGTGCCAAGCTCCTAGCCAGCTTATTCAGAATCCCAGCAGAACTGGGCCCAAGAGACCAATCTCTGTCAGGAAGGACATAAAACCCCTGACTCAAGATCAAAATTATTGTCATTATGAAACAAAACGTGTAATGAACCATTGGTTCATACAGATTATATCCTATCTTGTTTTAGCCCTTTATCACTTTCACTCAGTCCCTGTTAGCTCACTGCCTCACTTAATAGTCCAGCTGACCTGCTCATAAACTTGTGGCCTAACTAGTTTAGGCCATCAGCCTCATTTTACAAACCAGTAAATTTCAATGACTACCCTTCTAACCTGGATTACAAATACTTTACTATTGATATCTTGCTGCTAACTGATCTTCTAAACCCCTCAGGAGAGCTTGTATAAGTAAATATTAAAGAAGTTTGACATATCATACAGATGCAGGTCTTTAATAATAAATAAAACTACCTTCCCACATAACCAGTATCTATGAAACCTCTTCTCATACCCAAACCAACCACACGTCACAAGCAGACCTTACTGGGATGCTCTTTTCAATGAACTATTTTGAATCAGCTACATCATTCTCCCTGGTTTAATAGACTTCATAATGACATCCACAGGCCCTTGGTCTATGTTGGGTCAGTTGATCTTGTATATTATCAAGTTAGCACCAATCCTGTGATAGGTCCTATCCTCCATCCTGCACAGCTGCCCTGCCATTTTTCCTGGTGGCCTAGCTCCCAGATCTGGTACCCTGATAGTTGAAGTTATTTTATCACTTGACTGCAAAAAATTGATTTCTCCCAAGCCAAGCTAACTTTTCTATTGACTTATCAAGTCAGATTTACAAGTTTAAAAGTAGAAGATATAATGTTGGTATCACTTAAAAATGACTGAACTTAAGGCTCAAGACAAATTGTAATTTACTATGAAGAATGAATTCTTGTACAGCTTTACCTTTAGGCTAACTATATTAAGTAATTTTTGTATGCTGACATCTATCAAGAGTCCAGTCAGTTCTTAACAAAATGCACCTGGCTCTAAAAATAGATCTTTTGATGCTTTGAAATTCAATTTCTATTAAATTCCTGAGAAGATAAAAATTGAGCAAAGACTTTTGCCAATCTTAATATTTTCTTTACATTATGCAGCTATTTTTTACATTAGAATTATTGAATAAACTTTAGTTTAATCCAGGAGATCCACTTAAGCTTAAATGCAAATGTTAAAACTAGAGCTCATATATTTAAATATAATGTCAACTTTGTGTCAAATCAACAACCTATCTAAATAATAACATGGGGGTTTAGCTAAGCAAACAAAGTGACATAATTCAAGCAAGATTTAATAAATAAGTTACTATAAAAGAAGGCTGACTGTCTCCATTTTGACACCTTCACTGGTTTATTACTAAAACACTGAAGCTTAACAAAAATCACACATATAATGGTATGATAGTTCAGACCAAAGTACCCAGGGCTGTACTTTAGACCTCCCTCTACAATCCCTATTATTTA
Organism: Entomophthora muscae; assembly: GCA_014839935.2. Taxonomy (NCBI): domain Eukaryota; kingdom Fungi; phylum Entomophthoromycota; class Entomophthoromycetes; order Entomophthorales; family Entomophthoraceae; genus Entomophthora; species Entomophthora muscae. Next base: position 1,105 of record QTSX02001190.1, on the reverse strand, counting down.
GTTTTCATAAGCTAGATATGCAAATATTTATTTTTTTAAATTTAGAAATAATCAATTTTGGCCTTAAAAAACCAACACCAGAAAATATTAACTAAGCTTTATAAGTGATTTACATAGTGTTTTTCTAGTTTAATGCTGACTGTCAGTATGCTGAAAGTCAAAATTAAAGCATTTTTTATGCTGACATACTAAATTAAATATTTTTGACTATGGTGATGACAAGAATGCTGACTTTTTATTTAAACATGGGGGTTTCCTATTCTTTACTAATAAACTAGCTTTAAATTACTTTCAGTACTTCTATAAACTATTTAATTCATAATAAAAAATAAAACAAGTGACTATTATTTAATTTTATTCATGTTTCAACTGATTATTCTTACTTTATGAACTATACTCTAATTATTGTAGGACAAATCTTTCAAGAAGCCACAAAAGAACCCCAAGTTAACTAAGAAAGTGCCCAAAGCCTCTGGAAAGGCCCAAAGTCCCTACCCCAACAAAAAACCAGCCAAAGAGCCCATCAAAGAAACAGAAGACAAAGGAGAAGATCCCAGAACCTGAAAGCAAAGAGCCCTCCCCTGCCCCCTCCTCTTCTCCAAGCTGGTACCAATCAGAAGGAGATGAGGTTCCACTAAACAAGTAGGGAAGAAAGAAGATACCCAAGAGTCCAGAACCCCAGTCAAGCCCAGATGAATCAAGCTCAAAGGAATCAAGCCCCAAGGAATCAAGCTCATCCCAGTCCAAGAAGCGCAAGAATCTAACTCCAGATAATTCCCCTTCACCGCCTAACAAATCTGCACCTCCATCCCCCTCATCAAGTATCAATAAAGAAGATCCTGATGATTACCTGTATGACTATCATCAAGCACCAATTGGCCCATGGAATCCCCTAAAGGTTCACAATACATGTAACGTCAAAGGATATTTTAAGCTCCCAAAGAAGTTCCCTCGGTTTTTCCCTCTAATGTCTGTCAAAGAAGGTGCAAGTTTAGTCTGTGATGGCTATGTTTTTAATTGAAAAAATCAGAAGAGAGCAGGAAGAAGCAAGCACTATGTATGTGAAGATAGAAGCTGTGCTGCAAGGATCACCACAGAAGGATGG
>QTSX02001189.1:0-16435 GCA_014839935.2 Entomophthora muscae | reverse complement strand
GGGCAGGGCATGACAGGTAGGAGGAACAACTCCAAGATTGGCAGGCATTGAATTAACATTTAGCAGAGGCAACAACAAAGTAACGACAGCAGGCCCCCATCTTCCCATAATAATCTGGCTAAGGATTAAATTTTAGTAAATGTAGCGCAAAAGGTTAGCTACAGAATGCATTTGAATAAAAAATTAGACCAAGGGATATTTTGATTTTATTGAGTGAAATTTGGGAGGACTCAACTCTTAAGAGTTGAAACAGTGAAAATTATTCAATATATATCAAAATTTGACTAAGTAATACTGCCAGGATCCTGGGCTCCTATTCCTTCCACATTGTCAAGTGAGTAACTGGTCCAGTTTGCAAAGAACCCTTGAGTGACCAACTGCTGATAACCCTGCTGATAAATAAGATCATATCAGGTGACCCTCAAATTATATCAATTTATCAATGTCAGCTTACAAGGAGAATTCAGACTCAACTGGTGAACTGGAGAAGCTGTAACCCATTTTTATCAACTGATTGATTTAAATCTGTTAAATTGGTAAATTTTGTTAAAGGGTTTCTGTATTTTTGAGCCTTCTTACTTGGACAAATAATTCCTGGCATTATGAAACTTACTGTGACAGCATGATTGATCTCCAAAACCCTTGCTACAATTTGCCTTGACCTATGGGTGATAGAACAGCCAAGCACACACAAGTCTAAACATCAAACTGGTTCCTGATTGGCTATAAAAATCCCTGAAACCTTGAGTGCTGGCTGGGTTGGTTTTAGAATAGGGTTGATATCAAGGCACCCAATTACTTGCAATATTCACTGAGAATAAGTATACCCAATAGCAATTTTTAAGGGAATATCAGTAGTGCCATGCAAATGTTGAGGCGTGAAAGATGCCTTCTCTTCATGAAATTAATGCAATAAAATAAAATAAGCAATTAGCACTACCATCACTGATGTTTCAACATATTGCACATACCTTTTACCTAGATAGTAATCTACACTGGTTACTATACAGTTGAATCCCACTCAGATAGCTACATGTATATCTGAATCTGAGGGCTGATGCTGGCAGCCTGGAAATGAAAAAGAAAGCCTGTGCAAGAGTTAGCGACACCCAATGAATATCCTAGCAGGTGGACACCTGTCTTATAAAAGACCTTACATGGGACTGATGGAAGGCCAACAACTCATAATAGGCTACTTTAGTGGATGGGAAACTGCTTCACGCAGTAATTGAGTGTGTCAAGGTGTGAGTCCTTGGAATACATTCTGTCAAGTTGACACATACTCAATAACTTCCTTTGGGGGGTAAAACAAAAACTCAAAAAATAGGCTACCTTAGATGCTTTTGTATTAGATCATCAATCCAAGAATTGTGGACCTTTGTCAGTACTCTGGAATACCTGTAAGCTGCTGCTAGTATACGTCTCTGCTCTTAGTTTAAATAGTAACCTAGACAATCCAAATCTGTTGCCTCTCTTGATTGCCACCTCATCACTGCTAAATTAATGACCCTTAAAGAACATCAAATTAACCACTTTCTATCATATAGGCCCATCAAATACCCAAATGGCAAAGACTGGGATAACCTCAAATAAAGTGAATAGCATTTGGACTGCCAGTTCTGATGGAAGAATAGAAAGTTCTGACACTGACCATAACAGGACTGATTTTGATAGATCTAGCTACCTTGGGTGCTGAGACGTGGAGTGGAATTCTGGGGGTTGGGGCTGCAATATAAGGAGGTCCATACCCCCCAGAACCCAATTTAATCCCCCTCAGCCCACACCAAAAACCCAGAAACCACTGCATCTCTGGAGGTATCAAGCTGATTTAAGATCTATAGCTTACTTGAAAGCTACATATCATCTCTGTACATAGATAGGATCTAGGTTATACATACCAAGCTGGCTAGTTTTCATCCTGTGGGTCTTAGTAGCAAGTTCCACGTTTATAGATCCTTAATCTTATATCCATGTTTGGGATATGTAATTCATGTAAACAGATCTAATTCAACTTTTAAAATTCCAAATAAATAATTTCTTGAGAAATTAAACATTTTAAAAGTGTCAGGAATTTGGGATGTTGGATAGTTGGCAGATTTGATCAATAATTGTAGGGGCCCAGCTACACGCCCTATGGATGGGTCCAGCATATAAATGTGGGCAACTGGCCTGCAATATCAAGAATTGATGGTCAAGCTATATCCAGGCATCAACTGAAGCAAAACTCCATATTGATTGATGGAGCCTGCTAATATTGAACAGCTAACTATCCCACCTCACTAAGGTACCCAAGTATGCATCTCATAGTAATTTATGTTATAATCTTGAACTATATCTTAGAGCAGACAGGCTGACATAAAGACTCTAAACTGAATAGCACCTAGAAGAATCCATAGAGGATTGAGCTTCTAGGGAACCTGCTCCAAGATACAAGGCCTGAAGGCTTATTACATTAGAGCAGCTATTATTTAGATTGTAATAACCATCTTCATTGACTAGCAGCCATACAATGACTGGCTAGCCCTGGGTCATGGCCCAGGTAGACAGTTGGCTTGACTCATTGAGGGAAGCAAGTGTGAAAGCCACTGCCCTTACTTAAGGCTAATCTCCTGGGCAAATACCCTTGATTACCCATGCTTCTCTACAAGGCTTCCTTATAAAAATCACCCCAGGATGTTCCCCCTGCCAAACCTCTTGAATGCTACTTCAATCTCTATATTATTTTTGTCAGCTGACTTTAGAAGAAATGCAGGGAACTGGGCCAGCCTTAATGTCAGTCAATGTGAATAAAAACTGGTTTTATTTATTCTGTTCATCTTTGGACTTGGCAAAGAAGTGCAGTATTTTCCCCTAGACTCTTTTACAACTAAACCTTATATTGGTTTTTAGAAAAGATGAGGCTGCTGTCATCAGTACAATTATCTCTGCAATAATATGGATGTAAACTTGAACCTATATCCAGAAGTGAGAAGAACACCCCATTAGCCTCTGGGCTATGGTCCTGGTTAGACTTCTTGTATCTGATGAACCCACACTTTATCTGAGCTACTGTATGCACCAAAATTACAGGCTCTCCTGTACTTTTCTGGTGTTAGAATGCTTAGAATTTCCCCATGGCAGATGATAAAATACCTTGGTCTGTGGCTTTCTGAAATTAAGTAAACCTGGACTAATAAATTAAAGTTTATTTAGTAATGTATTGGGATTAACTTTATTTCTTTTGTTGAAAATGACATACCTGATATATTATATTTGTTGTAAATTAGCTTTAAAAGCTATGGAGCTAAAAACTAATCTGTAAGCAAAAATAACTCAGATAGAATGAAATTGAACTCAACTGTAAACAAAATTGACTCCAATGTAAACGGAATTAAAACCAATGTCTTTATTAAAATAACTGAAGATTTTGCTTCTATTCTTTTTTATTTGTATCTGAGATGTTGTGCTTCTAGATGAGTTGATTTTGTTTCATCTGAGTTATTTTTGCTTATAGATGAGTTTTTTTGCTTGGCACTATAGCTTTAAAAATTACTGTACATATCCAGTGTGATCCTGATAATACACTCCCTTTGAAAATTTTATGGTCTGATTATGCCTTTGTTATTTAATATTAGGATCTGCTAAGCAGCCTATAGAAGCTCTGAATCAACTCATATTTCTCTGCTACTGTACTTTCAGAGGTGCAGATTTGAAACCTCCAAACTTTCATAGTTGATACTACTTGACTTTCCCTTTGCCATAAAGGTAGTTCATTCACACAATGATCAGCTACACTATAATTACCACACATACTATATCCTTGAATACTAGTTTGATCAAACCATAATAACTTCAGCTCAAAATCCAGATGTATTATTCAGTAATATATGCTTATCTCATATTCTTTTCATTTCTCTAATTTAGGTCAACTGTTGCCACAATTAAATCATATTATTAATCATTTATTAAAGCAACAGATCCATTATTCATAAGTGTTGATGCCAGTAGAGATTTAAGAATGCATGTAGAATAATGTTGCAAAAGGGGGACAACAAGTACAGGTCTATGCTTTCCAGATCCCCTGATTTAGTTCCAACAAGATCCAAAAGAATGGCTCCAATGGGGTTAAAAAAGGAAAGGTAATGATCAGCGGTGCACATCAAAACTAAACTGCGTATATTGGATCTGGACTCAGTATTTCTATAGGTAGGATCTAGGATTTGTAAATCCTTTACCTCTAATTTTTGTTGCGAGAGTCAGCAATGGTAGGCCGGTGTAAGTATATATTCAGTGTGCCCTGTTTCCATTGCATTGTACTACTGCTAGGATCCCAATTGAATAAATAGATAGCAGGCTGATTGTCTGCACAATTTTTTGGTAGCAATATATATTTCGCTAACTCTAATTTAACAGATCCATAGTTTGAGGAATTAGTGCTAATATTCTAACCAGTGGAGGAGTAAAAGATTCCTATTGCTTTGGTGTTCCAACAGCAAAACACGTAAGATAGAATTAAAAGTAGTTATTGGATCGTTCTGGATTCTATTTGAAGGATTTCATTGTTTATTGATGAAGTAGTAATTTGAAATAAAGGTTGGGATGGTTTATTATTTAAAAATTAATGGAGGGAGTATTTTTCAGCAGTAGGGTGGGAGGGGGACAAACTTTCCAAGAGGGGAGGCGTGGGGGAAGGGGGATTTGGTATTGAAGGTGCCAAGGACACACGTCGGGTCTTCGTCGAACTCTTGGGAGCATTGGCGAAGGACATGCTGGCCATTGACTTTGGACCCATACACTTCAACACCGGCATGGACATAGCCCTGTTTGCGTCCCGGAAGATGAGATACGAGGTCATTCTGGTTGGTGTAGCGGGTAATGGGGATGTTAAGTGATTCGAGGTAGTCAGCAAAGGCGCGGTTACCCACTCTGGGGTTGGAGTATGAAATCACTTCAATACGGCGAGGCTCTCTTCGGCTCCTAAGAAGATTGTACCAGCTGGGAACAGACACTTGGGCTATTCCGGCACCAAGGCTGAACCCTGTAATAAAGAGGGCATGGTCTTTATACTGAGGGTTGTCTAGAAGAGCATTGACAGAATCTTGAACCCGGTTGTAGGTTCCCATAAACACGGAGTAAATGCCACGATGCACGCGGACTCCTCTGGGCATCTCGGCAACATCATTGAATTGTAAGTTGATGTTGTCGATCCAGTTTTTGGATGTTGTCAGTGATTCTGTAGGAGACCACTATTTGGTTGTACTTGGCATTGATGGCGACAACCACTAGGGTTCGAGTGCCCTTGTCTTCAATGTATTCCACATGGGGGTAGGTTTGTTTGCAGATGCAGTCACGCCCAGCGATCTTCTCGGCAGGGCAGAAAGGCATGTAGGCATTGATGAAGTTCTTCTTGACATCTTCAACGGAAGATGCAGGAATCCTTCCAGGAGGGTTCTTTGGCACTGCAGGGACATTTGCGAAAGTTTCCAAGCCCAGAGGAAGGGTGGTTGGCGTGAAGGTGGCGGCAAACTTCTTGGCGGCATTTACTGGGTTTAGGATATCGTTGCTGCCAAATGGATTGGTGCCAATGCCAGGCAATACTCCAGGGAGTCGTGGGATCGACCCTAGCCCTGGAGTGGCTCCTAAGCCAGGGATGGATCCCAAACCAGGAACAGTTTTAAAGCCTGAGGAAAATTGACTAACAACGGCAGTTAAAACGATTAAATAAATGGACAGCATGGAGCTTTCTTGACCCAGGCATGTCATTATATACATGCTGTTTTGATACTGACAACCCCTAATATGAAGCATACGAGACATGTTTGAATACTCCTTAACGTATAAGCAATGCATGATGGAGTGATGTCTGGTGAGCCGAGATTTAAATAAAGAAATTTATGTAGAACGTTAAATGACATCTTTACTTCAATTTGCCATAAATCAAAATGATAATTTATATTCCAAGCTTGAATTCCAAAATAGTGTCGCCTAGCAAACATCTTCGTCCCTGAACTTCCAGCACTTTAATTTCGGCATTTTTCCTTTTCAAATCTCGACCATCTCCCGATTGGCCTACTCAGGTTTCACTCCCATTCCACTGGATACTCAGCATATATGATGTATATCCTTTTATGAAAACATCCTCTTTTGTCACAAAAACAATTCTAGTAAATAATTATTTTAAATATTAATTCAAATACTTCAAATGTATAATTTAAAGGCAATTAAACGAAATTGTTAAACGATCCGACGAAATACCACAGTTCAACATGTTAACTTATGTTACTCGGCAGCAACTAGTTCTCCATTAGTAACTTCTAGAATCCTAGCAGTGTTATCTGATCCTCTCCAAATAAATATCTCCAGATTCATTGTATTATATGTTATGATAAGTTTATATTGTACCACGAATAATTGATTTGCTCGCATATTTATGTATAAAAAATGATACATCTATCAACTACACTTAATCCTCCACAGTGTGGCCACCACCAATAAGAATGATACATCAACAACTCTTATCCACTTAGATTATAAACTATCCATGGGTCCGAAAACAATTAACTTAAAAATGGACTAAGATTTTGACATATGGACCAAAAAGCACCAAAACCAGGGTTGGGACGGTCACGGCAATTGTGTGATCACAGAGTCATAAACGGGTTTTGAGAAGATTTTAAATCAGGTAAAAAAACCTGGATGTATTTGTTTGCAACTTTTGGAGTAGGTCACAAATTTGTTCCTCACTCATTGTGTAGGTCACAAAATATAAAAACAAGGCGGTTTCCAAGGAAAAAATAGATGCTTTCACTTTTAACAAGGCATAGGTTGTAAAATTATAACAGGTTCAGTCGTTGGATTTTATTTTTCAACTATAATTTTTTACAGCTTTATTCATCATTATCTCACAACGATAGTTTTTATTGAACCACAGTTTGTTTTAGATAATCATAGTAAAATACCAATCAGTTAAATAAAGGTTCATCTATTTCAATTGAAAGGAATCATTATCATACTTATTATTGGACACAACACAAGGCAGGATAGGATTGTGCTTAGTCATACAACAGTTTATTCAGATTTGTTTTATGGATTTAAGAGCAGGTCAAAAAATGGTTTTTGAACAACTGCTAAAGTTATAAAACAAATTCTGAAGGGTGAAGCTTGATCATATAACAAATTGTGACAATTTTGCACCTGGCTCTACTCTAACCAAAATGAAAGTAAAGTTTGATCTGTGGGTTAAACAAAGGATGTAAACACCTCTAAAATTGGACAACATGTTGGTCGTTAAATCAGAAAAAAAAGTTAAAAAAATAAATAGCTTGAGAAATAGCTCTATAGAGGAGCAACTACAAAATTTCTTAATTCCCCTGTTTGAAAAGGGCAGAAACAGTACATCAAAAAAATGTTACAGTATTTTACACTTTTGAGGATAAAAAATCAACTGGGATGAAGAAAACTGAGAAATAATATATTAGATTGGTTAAAAATATATAAGTCTCTCTTATATTTATTTCCAAGAATAGTTGATTTTGTTTATTCTCACAGATGTAAAAAATATTTTGCCAAATACTGTTGTTGCAACTGAACCAATGTGGATTCAGTATTTGGAATTGTGGAAGACAACAGTCTAATAGAAAGGACATAATAATAAGAATAAGGTACTGTTTATTGTAGAATATTGTGGTTAATATCCCATGTGGGAAAAGCCACAAAGCCACAAGGGGGTGGCATAGTGGGAAGTTCCATGTAAGGTTCAAAGCTGAGGAATAACTTGTGCTGAATCAGAAAGTCAAATTGGTAACACTCCTAATTAGGATGAAGTACCCACCATTTTATATTATCATCAGATTAATCCATGTCATTAGATACGTCAAGGGGCAACTCGTTGAGCGCCCCCTGTGTATTGTAAGATATGTTAGCAGGCAAGTCTGGAAACTCAGTTGCAACACTATCAGATCCTTAGCAAGTACCCCCAGAGATAAAAAACTTAGTAGTGGTTACAAATACAAACCAAATTTAAGCTAACTATAATTGCTTAAAGGAAAAGTAGCTTTAAAAGATAAGGTTATAAGAAAAAATAACTCATCTGTAATCAAAATCAACTCTGATGTAATTAGAAACAACTAATATGAAGAAAACTTAAAAACTAATTTATATTGGTTAAAAATAGATTTAGGTTACCTCAATTTTGTTCTGAGATGCATTTATTTCATTTACAGATGATATTTTGCTTACATATGAGTTTTTATATCTAGTGTCATAGATCTTTAAACTACTGTATATTTCTGGGAATAGAAGCATACATGCACAAGTTCCTTCTTAATTATTGAGAGCTTGTTGCACCATTCACTGAGTTAATCAACTCTAAACAGTGATTCTGATATCAGCAGTTCAAGATCAATATTTCAAAACCCCCAAGCAGAGCCTAACAACTACATCTGTCCTCTGCTTTCCTAACCAAAACTGCTATCACAAGCTCAAGACCAACACTTCTTATAGTTTATATAGGGGGTGTAATACACTTGAAGATCAAAGATTAGGTATTCCTCCAAGTGGCTTACATGTTGTAAAAGACTGCAGACACCAAGAAACACTATTAAATCCATGACAAATAGTTAGCGGCAATCTTTTACTGTGTCAAGAAACTGTACTTTTACCCAGAAGGTGATACTTTTCCTCCCTGTGTTTTCATAGACCATAATTCCCTTCAGTAGTTCAGCACAAATTCACACCTGACTCAGCACCAGGCATGTTAGACTGAACGTCTATTCCCTATCAACTTTTTTTAAAACTATAAGCCCAGAAAAGAGTTGATCAAAGCTGAAACTCTTTTCTGCTACATTTGGAGTCAATGACAGGGGATAATGAGTTGGACTATGACTGCTACTGCTGTATCTGCACCCTGAGAGTACACAGTATGAGGGTCTTAATTTGACCAGAATCTCCAAGCTCAAAGACAACAAGAAACAGTTCATACCCAATACAGAAAAAATCTTCCAAAGAGTAGATACAGGGGGAGAAATTGCCCTACATCACCATCACACAATGAGGAGATTCTATCCTGCACTATCACTGTACACTAGGACAAATTTGTGGGCATAAACTGTACAAAATTATTATTTCAATCAAGATTAATACCCTGCCTACCAAAATATCTCACAGCACACCAGGCTGCCTGTTGAAGTGACCGATGTCATATCTAATGACATAGAGTCCTTTATCTCTAATGTTAATATACATTCAATATAACCTAATTAGGAGCAACACCTGTTCCAGACAGCAACCCCTTGATAAGTTGTTTACCATTAACATCATATCTGGACCTTCCCCAATACCACCTCCTGGTGAATTTTGGCTACCCTCTTCAGAAAATTGATGTTGCTTCCCAATAAAGCTACCATCCTATTCCTAATCTCTGCTCTTTCATTCAGGACTGTTGTCTTCCTCAATCTAGATACAGAACTGGAGTTACTATGGCTGAAATCAAAGGAAAAGACTCCAGGCTTCTCCTGCCTTCTTAACCTCCCGTTATTGGCTAACATATTGTGATCTTTGAAGTTTCAAAGGCAGCTCCAGAGTGCTTGTTGATGGTGTAGTGTAGCATCCTTGGAGGCAGGTAAAGCCCTATGAGAAGTGTTGATCTAAGACTTCTCAAAGTTGATCAGAGATGGGTGATATGGTACTCTACCAAATAGAATCTCAAAGGCACTGTTCTTCTCTTCTGGGAGGGTTCCTAATTTTTTGCATCTGATCAGCTTACTTGGATTTTCAAGGCTGGAAAGTATCTCATCAAGTTTATCATTGAGAACGGTTAGATAATATACCTATGCACCCTGCTTCTTGCTAGGGAAGAGTTAGAGTCCCAAGAGAAGAACTGGGGTGACAACCTGGTCATGGATAGTCTAACTCTGGATGAAGAGCTTTGGGTAGGAGAAGGAGGTGCCATATGCTTGTCAAGTTGAACGCTTGAGGAGGCTGGGCAGACCCTGGCTGGTGGCAAAGAAGATGCTTTACTCATCTGCATTTACTTCTTAATTATGAAGAAATAAACCCTCATTGCAAAGGGATAGCTTTTTATCCTGGGTTAGGATCAGCTGGTTGGTTGAAGTGGTTCTAACTCCCTCAGTTCTCAAAGCATATTGCTGCTTAGTGAAATCCCTCTGGAGCTTTGATAAATCTCTAACAGAGATAAGTTTTTGATCATTGAGATGGAGGAGATATCCATTCATAAAATTCAGTGGAGGGTTTATCCTTGGTGGTGGGAAGAGCCTTCCATCTGTACCAGTGTATTAGCCAGTAAAGGGGGTCAAAAGTCTTAGCACAAGTATTCTCCACAGTCAGGGTTTGAATCTAGTAAACCCACTAGGTGGTGAGCCTCTCTGGGCAGCCAAATGTTACCATAACTAAAGTGATACTGGAGGATATTCTTCCTGCCATTGCTTGCAACTGAAAGTTTAACCCATGTAGAACAATCCTGACCCCCTTCTTGAATATGGTTGCATAATCATCTGGAAATCAGGTGGGTACAGAAAAATTGAAATTTCTGTTAAAGATGTTATGGAAAGTGTTAATATCTCACACCTTGACCTCCTTGCCAGGCAGAAGCACTAGGCTTTCCCTTCTCCTTTCTCCTCATCAGGATCTGGTGTAGGATCAGAGTGTCTGTTAAAATCAAACAATTTTTGGGGATCATAAAAAAATTATACAAAGGGAGAGTGAAAAGGGGTAGGGCTGGTTTCCATGCTTAGATGTAGGTGTGGGGGTCTTTGAAGGAAATTTTACTCTATAAAGCTGCTTTTTAGGAATATTCTTGGCCTTTTTGATCTTTAGAGACTTGGTATTGTCCTTGGGAGCCTTGGTGTTGGCTTGCTTTTCAGGCTCAGGAGGCATCTAAAGGTATATTAGTATCAGAAAAGTTCAAATTTGGGGGCAGTTTTTTCAAAGTAAAAAATAAGAATTCTTCTAATATAAAGCTATTAAATGTTTCAGATGGGCTTGTAGAGCAAGACTGAGTGTATTCAGGTCCAAAAATTAAATCTTTTACTATACAAGCCTCTCTTGTTTATTATATCACAAGTATGAAAACATTTGGGGCTGAGAAAAAACTTGAAACAGAGATGCCATAATTGTGATGCTGTAGGCCACTTTCAGGAAAATCCTTTCCTGACTATATCAATTTTTTGAACACCATTTTTCAAGACAACAAATCAAATACAACCAATAACAAATTAGTAAGTACCAGTGGGAACTCTGGCTTGGAGCCAGACAGGGATCAAACCTGGAACCCTAATGAAGAGACTAGCAATAATTCAAAAGTGAACTTAAAACATACATTAATTTTTTATATTGATTCAATTCATTCACTTGCTGCTCTTGCTTTTTCTTCAGGTTCTGAACATTTTAATACAATATCAGTTCAAATCACTTACTGCTTGATTTTTGATTGGTTGCCTGAGCAGCTGTTGATGCCCTTGAAACTGCTGTTTCTATACCAGAGTACAGTGCTTAATATGTTCCGCATTTTTAATAACCAGAACCACTGCTTAAGTCTTTCACATCTTGTGGCTTATTTTGTGAACCATTTCTTTGTTAATCTTGCCTATATTATTAATTTTAATCTCCAACAATCAGTGGTAACAAACATCTCTTTAGCCATAATTCTAATGAAACTTGGTTTTATTTCCTCTACTTCTCATTTATCTCCTTAAGTGTTTGTAAACAATCACTTGGGTGATTAAGGAAGCTCAATTCACTTTTCTTAATTTCTCTAACAATAAAGATCATCCTTCTATTTCAGCTTGCTTACACCTATCTTTGAATTTCTTTTTGAAGCCATGAGGGAAATTATTTCTGGTTATGGTTTCTAGTTCCTTCCTGTCTGTGGTGCTTGCTCTGGAAGGACCAACCTGTACTACAGACTGGCATAACTCCTCACCCAATAATTCCCACCAGGAGGAGTCTTTTGCCAGAGTGGTTTAAATATCTCTCAGGACACTGGGGTATAAAGTTCTGCTATGTATTGCCCCTCACACACCACCTTCATCAGCCAAAACTTCTTTGATTAGACTCAATTCATCTTTCTACTTGTTGACGTACTTGGTAAGGTATTACCTACTGGAAAGGTTCAGCTCTATGATGGGAAGGTTTGTATACCTAGGATACTTTGGACACCTTGCTATGGTTGTGGTTTCTATTTTTTGGTTATTGCAGGGCTTAACTTTAGGGGCCTTGGCTCACAAGGATTGGGGACTTGTTCCCTTTGAGGTGGGTCCCTGACAGCCCCAGACATCAAAGAAGTTATATATTTTTATCTTGAATCAGAAAATTTGCAAATGGGGTCATCAAGACTAGGCCATTTTCTGGCAAAATCTCTAACATCTCAAAAACTAGCTTGTTAAGATGGGGATAAAATTACCAACTGTTTAGCAAGATACGGAAATGCATATGCAAAGCTTCAGAAGTTCTCTTATAGTTTTTAAATACACAATTATGTCCTTGAAACTGTACTTTGAAAATTAGAAACTGAGAAATGAAATTTGGGAGTCTATATGGCATCCCATTGCCCCTTATATGTTCCCCTTATTTTCTGAATTGTGTGCACCAAAGTGTTTGGGTGGTATGAAACCAGTGAAATTTAGAATGATGCATACCAAGATGGTTTAATTTATGGCTTATATTTTGAATACTAATCTATTAATTTATTATTAGTTTAACTTCAAATATTACCATCTAAAGTTTTTACTCATCCACAGTTAAAGAATAAAAAATTTATACCAGATGTGCTTTGATTAAATAGCAGTGTATACAGCAGTACTACCACTGCTGTGTTGTTTTAGGTTAGTCTTACTATCAGGTGTACTGTATAACTGCTATGGGATCATCTACTAGCAGGATAAAAAAGGCTTTGATTTGGTGCTGATAAAAGCTGATTTGATTGTGCCAAATGGTATAAATCAAGCTGCTGTAAATCTGTGATGGCATAAACATGCCCCATACTAAGCATTATGCTAGGTAAATAAAGGTAATGGAAAAGGTTTTATTAATGTGACTTGGGATGAAAGATTCGAGATGCTGTATTTTTAAGAAGGTATGCTATAAATTTTTAGGTGAATGCTAATTAATTATATATCTTTAAATCTGTTGGCGTTCAAGCTTGTAAAGTATAAAGATGGTATATTACAATTTAAACTGAGATGGCTTAGCCTGTCAAATCCCTCGGCCATGTTATTCATTTTCTCTGCCATTTTATGAAGCTTTGTTGAACCCCCCTTTCACCCAACATCCCAGTTTTATTTTCTCAAAACTGTAGTTTTTTAAATCCAACTTCATCTTATAAAGCCTGTGACTTTGGTGGGTCTAGGGTTGACGAGAAAGGAGCCATCGTATTACGCTTAATATAATATATTGTGTTTCTTTAAAAAAGTATTACGCTTCATATTTTATTTGCTCGTCGAAGAAGATTGCATAAGGTGGTGATTTCATAGGCAACGCGATTCGGGTGTGGGGTGGCACGTGCTTGGGAGCAGTACTAAAGTGGGTCTCAAGCTCGTTTCTCGAATAGACTCCAATGCTCTGAGTGATAAGCAGAATAGTTCACTCTAATAATACCTCTGTTCCATTTGGGGTATACTTGCAGTTCACTTGATCTTCAATATTCTTAGTTTAAATGTTTTTTAATGAAGTTGGATTTCTCACGCTACGCATACAGTTGATCGAGTAAGGGGCTTTACGGCTCTCAATCTCCACCAGAAAGCGTTTATTTAATAACTTAAAATATATAATTTGGCATCAAACCGGATGTAAATCAAGAGTCCTACCCCCGCTTCCTCATAAAAACGGTTTAAGATTGGAATTTGATTTAGGGTTTATATTTAATGCGGTAGAAATAGGAAACCTAGACGTTCAATGGTTTTGGATAGAAGGGGATTCGGGTTGGGTCGTAAGTTATAGCTCGAAAGATCGATATGCTTAACAGTCAGGGTTTTTAATGCAAATCCTAGCTTCAAGGAAGCAACGATAAAAGCAAGAGAAGATCGCTGTTCATGTCATGCAATTTATTTCTTTATTTCTATTATCTGCCGTCGCTAGCCAGCTGTTCCCAGGCTTAGGAGGACGCGGTAGACACCATGAGAGGCAGTGCACCTCGCCTAGGAGTGTCTCCAGTCTCACCTCCTGGATCGGGCCTTCTACCTGCTTTGGGAGCAGCGTCAGGAATTGACGCAAATCCACTTGGGAGAAAAGACATTTTAAATCCAGTAAACGCTGCCAAAAAAGTTTGCCGATACTTTTATGCCTACTGCTCTTCCCCTGGGCATAGAATCACTGGCAAATATACCTGCTGTACCTTTAAACCCCCCGGGAAGGATCCCTTCATCTTCAATTGAAGATGTCTATAAAAACTTCATCAATGCCTACATGCCCTTCTGTCCTGCCGAGAAGATTGCAGGGCGTGACTGCATCTGCAAAGAAACTTATCCTCACGTGGAATACATCGAAGACAAGGGCACTCAGACAATGGTTGTAGTTGCCGTCAATGCCAAGTACAACCAGATTGTAGTTTCCTACAGAATCACTGACAACATCCAAAACTGGGTGGATAACATCAACTTACAATTCAACGATGTTGCCGAGATGCCTGCTGGAGTCCGTGTTCACCGTGGCATTTACTCTGACTTCATGGGCACCTACAACAATGTGCAGCGATCTGTCATTGCCCTTCTAAACGATCCACGCTTAAAAGGATATACCCTCTTCATTACCGGATACAGTCTTGGCGCTGGAATAGCTGAGGTATCTGTTCCCAGCTGGTCCAATCTTCTCAAAAGCCGAAGAGAGCCTCGCCGTATTGAAATGATTTCATACTCCAACCCCAGAGTTGGCAACCGAGCCTTTGCCAACTACCTTGAGTCCTTCAACATCCCCATCACCCGCTACACCAACCAGAATGATCATCATAATTCCACATCTACCTGGACGTAAACCTGGGTTTGTACATGCCGGTGTGGAAGTATATGGCTCCAAAATCAATGGTCAGTATGTCCTTCGCCACTGCTCCCAAGAGTACGACGAAGACCCGACGTGTGTCCTTGGCACCTTCAACTCAAAATCCCCCTTCCCTCACGCCTATCCTCTAGGAAAATTTGTCCCCTCTCCCCCCATATTGCTAAAAATAAACCCTTCTTACTTAATTTAAAAATTATGTTAGCTTTAATATATCTCAAATAATTTATCTTGTGTTAATCCAGGCCTCCTTGATGGGGAACACCATAGTCTAAACTGTATGCGGATTACTTTTCTCAAAGGTGATAAAGTGGATCCTGTACTTTACTCAGCTCCTGATAAAAATGATCAATGATCTTTTGAGAGTTAATGAAGTCGCTCTACTGAAAATCAATAATAGTGTGAGATTTTTGAGTGGTATTGGAAGATTAAATAGCCTTTTACATTTATAGTCTGGTTATAACAAATTAATATTTATCTGACTAAAAAATAGGCATACTCAATATTTCCTAATATGAAGAATGGGGAAAATAAATAAACTTTTTGCACTAATTTCTACTAGATTCTGGTTTGTATTTAGATATACAGTAACCTGTGCTGTAGTTTTAAAACCTATGACGACAAGCGAAAAAACTTCAGAATTCAATGATGTCCACCTCAGGATGTAAATGAAATCCAAATAATCTGAAAACAAAATTGATAATGCCCAAATCTATTGTAAATTAATATAAATTCATTGAGTTTTAATTTCATTTACATATTAGCTGATATTTTTGTTTACATCTGAGTTGAATTCATTTAAATCTGAAGTTTTTTCGCTTTGTCGCCATAGGAGTTTAAAACTACTGTAACACTAGCTCAATACCAATGGTATAATACAAGTGGACAAATATGTTTAAAAATATCTCACAAATCACAAGGGGTTCCCATTGAGTCATCCCAGACTAAATCTAATGTCATTTTTCTCTTGATTCCCTTGACTATGCTTAGGGGAGCCAAGTGCCTAAAGTCAAAGTGTGGAGATCAAAATCTCCAAATCGATGGATTTTTTGATCTTCACACTTTTTTTTCAATAGAAATTTTCCCCAAAAATTTAATATTTTTCTTAAATTTAACTTTTTTTAAAATATTTTTTACTAGTAGCTAAAATAAAAAAAAACAAGTTCCATTGCCCAAATTGATGCAATTTAAAACACACCTTAATTTAATTTGGCTTTTAAAATAGAATTTATTTACCCCTTTGAATAGAGGGGACAAAATTGAAAGTGCAAAAATTGAAGTGCAAAAAAAGTCTTCAATTTAATATTTAATTTATCAAAATTATATATGTAAAAAAATAAATCAAGATCTAAAAAAAGCTTTTTTAACTTTAGACAAGTTTATAATTTTTTTGTTCAAATATTAATATAAAATACTCTTTTAAGCTCTTTCTTTTTAAACAATAAAATTTTGT